>JAPYZJ010001899.1:0-35043 GCA_030522765.1 Ophioninae sp. B BG-2022a
ATGGAGATTTATAAGATGGGTTTGGAAACGGTTTTTGCCTGACTTAAACAATAGCGTTGGATTCGTATCGATATCTCGTATAGTTTCCCCGGAAAGTCCTCTTGAAAAATGGCAAAAAACGAGGCCAAAGGGGTATGCATGGAAAAATTGGCAAAAATCGATGGTCCAACTTTGAAATTCTGCCAAAAATCGAAAAATAATCGGATTTAAGTTTTAAAAAAAGCAATTTGAAGATAAAATCATAAAGAAGAGATTGAGCACAGAGTAGAGTGCCAAACCCTAAAGGAAAAAAAGTTATCGATGGTTGAGTGAAAATACTTTTTTTGCCCTAAAATCTTGAAAAAATTTGGATTTTTAATATTTTTTTAAATGGTCTATTTTTATGTAATTTGATCCCCTGAGCACGAATTTACCATTAATTCTCCCAAATTCCAAAATTTTTATGAAAAAATAGTAAAAAAACTTCTAAAAACACGATTATCTCATGAAAATTTTGGGTTTTGGGGAAAACTTCACGGATGGCAATCTTACGTGGGACACCCTGTATATCTAATTCTCGTTCTACAAGTTCGAGAGTTGCTTCCGGTATGAGAGTTTCCCTAATTAACGGTCGATGAATGGTTATAGGATAGTTCGTGTACAACTTGACTCGGCGCTGGACATTGTTCTAAATTTCTATATGTATATATGCATTCATGACGGTCTGTCTGTGGAACGGTGTACCCATACACACGTCAAACGTATCTTCTGTTTCATGATTGCATAATATGCGATGTAACGGTCTCACGAGGATTTTCCCGTTTCCTGTGTGCTTTCATTTCCTTTAGCCGATAGCTGCACGATGTGACTCGTCTCGAGCGATATTACAAAAAGTAATGAGTATCATTCTGAGTATCATTCTTATTTACGAAGTTTCAATACCTTGCTGTTTTCTAACTTAGGCAATTTGATATCAGACCAGGGTAAAAGACATTCCATAAAAGAATATTACCAGACCTGAAAGCGTTTGTTTGGGTTTGTTTGGTTAGCTTGGTATTAAGCACAGCCTCCAAATTCGGTGCGTTAGTAAGTGATCTTAGGGAACCATAAAATGACAAAGTTTTCACTGTTGCGTTTCGACGGAAGTTGGTTGTTTATCCTTACATTTCCGTTTTCGATTTTAGCCAAATTGTTTGGGTTTGTTTGGGTTGAAGATCCTCGATCTTCAACCCAACTTCGAAAAAGTGCTAATATAAATGAAACTTTTAATTACAATAAATGAAATTTTTAATTATAATAAAAATTATAATTATAATATAATTATAATTTTTAAGACTCCTCGATGTTCGTGTCGCTCAACCGTGGGTGTCTGGCTCAACCGCACTATCACCAAACCCAAGAATACTTTGTAGGAACATACGCAATGCCTAGACACATACACGTACGACATTTGGATGGTGCTCGAATTACATGACCCGGAATGGCGAGTAATCAGGCCGTGGGGTCGTTGCATCGAGATTCCATCCATTCCCTCTTCCAAATTGTCGAGTCT
The DNA here is from genome assembly GCA_030522765.1 of Ophioninae sp. B BG-2022a. NCBI lineage: Eukaryota > Metazoa > Arthropoda > Insecta > Hymenoptera > Ichneumonidae > Ophioninae sp. B BG-2022a. The sequence goes on from JAPYZJ010001899.1 coordinate 1,532, forward strand.
GAAATATACGTACACATCGATTTCCGCATGGACGGCGCAGTGACAATTTTCCCCAGACTGGGTAGTCTCATCCCCCTAAAACTCGAATCCCCTTTTCCACGATTGTGAGCCCGCTTCTACGTTCATCCGTTTATGAGAACCACACGCCCAAACGTATAGAGCTCATTGGAGACACGCACGGTCGTAAACAGCCACTGAAAAACGTCAGAGTGTGCGTTCGACCTACGTCGATGCCTGGGGATGGTGGTTGTCTTCCGCAACTGCGTAGGATAAATACGAGGGCGTGCATAGAAGTCTCCCACGTGTCAGGACGTACACACAGACTCAAACAAGGGCAGATGTCTTTTCCTTTCGGAATACCATTCCTCTTTTTCTTCTTCTTCTTTTTTTTTTCTCTGTGTACACGCGCATCCTGAAATGCTCCACATATTACTTTCATCGAGACGTATACGTGATCCTTTCGCCAGAAGGGGAAGAACACTCGTTCCGTTTCGTCCTCGTAATGCTCTCTACAACGGCCCACAATGTTTATTTGTGGCCACTCGAAACGTTCCACATGCAATCTGCAGTGACTTTCGACCTCAGATATTGCTTCCGGTTTAATGAGGAACCATAAGTGACGCTTTCGGTGGGGTTAAGCTTCCGCAGCGTGGAAATTTTATTTTATTTTTATCTTTATTTTATTTCATTTTTATTCAATGTACATTTAAATGTATATTGAATAAAAATGAAATCGAATAAAAATGAAATAAAAAATAAAAAATTATTAAAAATTAAATTTTTTATTTTTATTTAATTCAATACAAGTTCAATTTCATTTCTTTTAAATTCACAGATAGTCAATTATTTTCGATCAATTGTTTTTCGTTTTGTTGGAGATTCTGATTGTGACAATTTCTCAAGCGTTTTTATACATCTTTATCAGAGATTTTCGACTCCAATTTAATTAAAAAAAAAAAGAACTTGAGTATCGTAATTGAAATAAAGATGTGAACAATTATGAAAAATTGTGAAAATTTTAGTACCATTTGGCCAAATCGTTTCGTAGTGTTTCTCTGATTTCTTCAGAATTTCCAAAGTGGATAACAATCTATCAATGATGCCTATGATGCCTTCTTTTTTTTGGGAACTTTTTTGGTCGCGTTCTCATAATTGGGAAGAGGAATCGACGAAATTTCATTTTGGAGGGCGGGTTAGGAAAATGGGGATAAAAAATGCATACGAATATATCCATTTTTCTGCACGTGTAATTTAGCAATTCCGCGTTGATGTAAGCTCCGGGGAGTTTCGATCGTGAGGTAACCCTATATTGGAGTTTATGGGCTTTCCCTGCCCAAACGATTGGGGCTTTCGACTCACCCTCGAAAACCTCGCTATTCCTCATTCCCTCGGTCTCGCTCTTCTTCTCTTCCCACTTTTGTTACCCCTCTCGTCCTTCGTTGATTAACTGGCTGCACGCGCACGTCAGGGCCCATAACGTGTATTCACCCTTCGACCCTGGTACTCTTCCTGCAAACCACCACATCCGTACACTCTCTATACATTTCACGTTCTATATATTTATTTGGGTTTACGAGTTCTTAAGGAATTGAATAAACTCGAATGCATCGTCGACGAATGTTACGTTTTACGATACTTTGTTTTTTTATCGCCTAAGGGTATATAAAACGATGAGATTTTATGACGTTGAATTGTCGATTTTTTTTTTTAATTTTTCAAATTTAAAGTACGACAAAGCACGCGAATATTTTTTATACGACGTTAAAGCGTTATTGATTTTTAAAAGTTTTCTTTCTCTAATTGAAAGTACGAAAAAAAGCTAATATTTTTATATGATGCTAAAGTGTTGTTGATTTTTTAACATTTACTTTAAATTTGAACTACGAAAAAACGCGAATATTTTTATATGACGCTAAAGTGTCTTTGATTTTTAAAAATTTACTTTAAATTTGAATTACGAAAAAAACCAAATATTTTTTTAAGTTTTATATTCGACGGTTTGCAACAAACCTCTTGTAGCTAACTTGCATAATAACGAAAATTATAAATTGAGTAACACGTCTGTTGAATGTAAACAATGCAAGTTTCGATTCCATGGAACTTTAATTCTACGGGATTGGATCCGTCCGTGAAAAATTGCATCGTTCGACGACAAGCAACTGCTTTTTCATATTCTTATTTTTATTGTTATCTGAAATTGTATATTCGCAGACTTTTCGTTAATCGTCGAATTCTGCTATTTTTATTCACAATTGTGGATCCAAACACCCATTAAATGTTCAACAGACTTTTGAATGTTTTTTTTATTCCGCTTCGATGCATCAAAGACTGTTTACTTTGATTGAATTTTCAATAGATTCTCGTGAGCCTGAATCTCCAATACCTGTTTTCTCGTCAATGTGTTATACTTACCGGTAGCGACAGAATGCTCGAAGGGCGTGAATATTGGCTGCGGTGGCGTTGGCACTGACTGGATGTGCTGAATCGATTTGTTGATTTCAGAGGGAGAGAGAGAGAGAAAGAGAGAAAGAGATGGGGCAAGAGAAGGTTCAAGAAACTCTACTGCCCTTCCTCTCTTTCTGGCTCAAGACTTCCCTCATCAACTATTCATTGATTAAATTTTTATTCATTTTGTCTCTTCAAAAATTTAAGTTACACAATTTCTAGCCTTTGATATTTTCGTTACTGTTATCAATTATGATAAACAAATCATCTCAATAAAATTCCCACCAGAGAATTTTCCGTTATTTAAAAATATATGCAATATTCAATGATTGCCACAGTCTTTAATCTAAATGATAAATGCTGATTACATACGAAGTTGTATTTTTACGATGATGCAACGAATTCGCTATTTTCAATTTTTTCTGTTCACGAATATTAATATTATTCGATAGAATAACTATTCTTTAAATTAGATCGATAAAAATCGTTAAAAAAAAGTTTGCGTGATTTTTGTAGCCTGAATCAGACCAAGGAAATTGGAAGAAAATCAGAGAATTCAGAATAACATATTTCATTGTATTTTCATTGCATTCTAATGTAAACTTCAACTTTATTCGTGCAGTAGAAATAAGTTGAAAATTTCGACTCGAGACCTCATAAGCATTAAGGAAAATTGTTTCTGTCAGGCATGTCAGGAAAGTGACAGCGTCAGTTTCTACGTTCATCAATTACGTTCCATTAACCAAACGAATGGAACGACGAAAGAAACACATATTTCGTTACGCAAAGACTTATTGATTGATATTTTCGTTTCGTTTAACGAATCGAAACGAACGAAATTTTTCGAAGCATTTCTATCACTCGAATGGCGAGCTTGTGGGCGACCGGTTTGGCACGTCCTTGATATTATGTATTTACCGTCGAGTTGAATTACTGTCGGGAGTACGCGACGCGTCATCCATATCGTCGAACTCTCTTATAAGGCGAACCGACAAGCAGGAAAAGCCAAAGTTTTCCGACGAAAATTGCACTCCAGACCTTGAACTCCTCCGTATGTAGTCGCAATCTTGCGAAAACTTCCTTCGGACACCTTTTCTCAGTAGGCGTCATTCGTCTCGTTTCTCTCGCGACAAACTTTCCCGCGGAGAATATAATTTGCACTTTCCCACAGTGGGCCCACTCGCGATAAGTTTTTGATAATGGAATCGAGTCCGGAAGTTTGCTACAACCTGCCGGGAATGCCTGTCGCAAGACTTGAAACTGTCACCACCAGAAAAACAAAAATTGCAAACTCTCATTCGAACGAACGAACTTAATGAACTGTGCGATAGTGGACGTGTTAAACGATCCAGACGAGGTCGCATTTTTTAACTGGTCGATGAGTGCTGTTCCTTCAAAATTCAAATTTCGTTCGAGTTAAAAAGAATGCCCTTTTGGTCGTACTTGGCAATAGCTGGGTGAATTCATTCTAATGCCAGTTTCGAATTTTTCAGCTTTTCGAAAAATGACTCGTATCGTATACGAGGTTTGTTCAAAAAGTAAGCTGGCTTTAATTTTCTCGGAAGATATTTATTTATTCATCAATGTTTATTTTTTTCCCTTGAAAGTGGTCCTCCTCAGATATAATAAACTTGTGCCAGTGCTTTTTTCAATCTTCGAAGTACATGTGTACGAACATAAAAAAAATCGAATATCGAAAAAATCGAATGTAGGTAGTCCCCGAAATTTGCAGTCTCCTTATTTTTTGAACAAACCTCGTACATCCCAAAAATGACTTTAAACTTTGGATCTTTGGTATCCAACAAAAAGGAATACCCAGCAAACCCTTTTTTATCTTTTTAAGCGGCAAAAGTCGAATCAAACGCTTTCACGTATTTTAATTGGGTACTAGTTACTTCATTAAAAAAAAATTGTAGCGATACAAAATAAACAAAATAAAAAATAAAGGTAAAATACATTATCTCGTTGCAACGAGGTAAACCTCGATGAAAAGTTTTTAAAAAACAGTTGCAATGCTATAAAAAATTTCCCGAATTTCCTTTACTTTAAACCGATAAGAAAATTTTGAAAATTGAAATAAAACGATTTCCATTGCGTTACAACATTGAAATCTTCAACATGATAAATATTTCTATCTTTTTCTCTACACACAAAGATTCCCAGCAAGCTGGATGATCGTTTAACGGTGCAATGTTTTTTCGAGGGTTTCACGTGTATCCCATAGATTCCGGAAGTTGAACGAGTCGAGAGTTTGTATTATTCGTGGCATCAAGTGTCGTTGGCCGACTTCCAGAAGCTAACTCTGCGGATCGTTATCGTATTGTAACGTAGACGTATATGTATACCGGGTATCAGGCAGGAAGAGAGAGAACCTAGGCCAAATCAATTCACCGAGTGAAATAAAGTAGATTGCGTCCCTTCGTCTGGCAGAGCACCAGTCAACATGTATCGCTGGAGTAAACTCGAGCGTCGCGTGTTCTACGACTTTCGTTTGGCCTCCCTTCCCCTTTACATCTTTTTCACTTTCACGCTATCAGGAGCCCTCTTTCATAGCATTTTCCCCTCTCGATACAGCACGGCCAAATCCGATTGAATTGTCCGGACTGTTGCAGCACGAAACGAACGAAAGTAGAAAAAAGAGACAACGAGAAACATCCAAAGATACGAGTAGTCTCGATGTTTTTTTTTCTTCTTTTTTCGCCTCGATAGCTCGACATTTGGCACGCACGAAAACTCGAATTTTCTTATAGAGAAGAATTTTCAATTTTATTGCTTGCGCAATACTTTCGAGAACAGGGAAAAAAAACAACGAAATGGTCGAGTTATTTTGACGAGTAGTACTGGTTGCAAAATAGGCAGAAGAATAATTATCGTTAGCTCGTTGAAATTAGCGTCGAAACGCACTCGACACCTGTGACGGTTTCCCATCGATGACTACGGGTATGTGGTTATTAAATTGATGGTTTTTTGGTGGATAAGCGAAGGGAGAATATTTTTTTATTGATTACGTAACTTCGTTACTTTGGGACGAAGATACGACAGCTTTTTTTTTGGTGACGATTCTTCGCACGTCCACTCTTTCTCCTTTTTATTTTGCCTCTCTTTCTTCTTCTTCCCCACCTCGGAATTCCCGGTTCTTGGATTTGTGCAATTAATTGAATTGTGCGGGATTTCGCCTCGCGAAACGCTGTTCTATGTCCGAGGTTTTCCGCGTACAGAAATGACTTTATAGCTAGACACAGACGCGGCAAAAAAAAAAAGGCAGACATGAACGACACGCACTGAATCGTCCCGCAAGTTTCTCGCCTCACTTTCACCCCTTCGTACCCCTCCCGCTTCTCGACTCACTCGTATGTACATTTTCTAACGCAATTGAAACTTGCGATGAAAAAAAGGAAACTTCATTCGATGGAAAAGAATTTTGATAAAAAATGACGGATACGATGGAAGACATTTTGATAGATTGAAGATTTTGTAAAAAGATTTTGTAAAAACTTGAAGATCTTGTAAAAACTGGAAACTTGAAGATCTTGTAAAAACCTAAAAACTTGAAGATCTTGTAAAAACTCAAAAACTTGAAGATCTCGTAAAAACCTAAAAACTTGAAGATCTTGTAAAAACCCAAAAACTTGAAGATCTTGTAAAAACCTAAAAACTTGAAGATCTTGTAAAAACCTAAAAACTTGAAGATCTTGTAAAAACCCAAAAAATTGAAGATCTTGAAAAAACCTAAAAACTTGAAGATCTCGTAAAAACTCAAAAACTTGAAGATCTTGTAAAAACCTAACAAATAGATGATCTTGTAAAAACTGTTGTTTCACTGTAGACATGAATAATAGAGCAGGTCAGTTTTGTCAGAAATCGATATGAAGACCTCAAATTTGCGGTTACCACAAAATCTGCCAAATACTTGGGATTCGCCATTGGGTTTTCATTTTTAATCCAATTGAAACATTTAATTAAAAAAAACGTGTACACTACAAAATAAAAGCTTTGACAAAGATAATACGAGAAAGCATACTTGGATGAAAAAAAAGTGATAACTGCCAGTTGTTTTTTCGTAGACAAAAATAATTGATCATATAAATTTCTCACGATGACGAAGAGTTGTGGAAATCGAATTTTCAATTTCCACAAAGTCTACGAAAATTCCACAGTTTCGATAGACTTTATGAAAACCAAAAAACCGTGTCACCAATATCGTTTTCTAACTCAATTTAAATTTTCGATAAAAAAAAAGAGAGAATCGATAGAAGGATACGATTAATAAAAAAAAATTTACAATCAACGGTTTTTTTTTACAGACAAGAATAATGAAGCAGATGATTTGAATACGAGAATGATATGAACAGCTGTCAATTTTTCATGAGAGCTTTGAAAAGCGTGGTTTTCGTTCCCTCGTTCCATTATATTCCCACCTATCGAGATATATCCAGTTCCAATATACATAAATTAATGAAAATTGGATCGAGAGCATAATTTGGTCGATCTGCCGAATTGGCAATAACGTAAATCCGACAATCGTATTCGTCAGGAGCAAACATTGGACGAATCCCACGCTCATCGTCATCATTGTGCAAACACCTAATATACCGGGTCGTCGCGACGTTTCCCACGCTACTTGCCGATGTAACAGATCATGAAAGTCCACTGTAATACTAACCTTCGCATCGTTATATCTTCATGTATTCCTGCTCTGGAAATATGCTTCAGCGAATGCTGCTGCTTCCTGATATTTCACACTATCGTCGCAAAGAGAAACCTTCTCTCGGATTTACTGCCAACAGATATCAGATTTGTTTTCTATTTTGTCTGATGCGAATTGACAAAAGAATTTTTATTGGACCTTGATAAAAAAAAATGACGAGCTCACGCGCTGGTACAATTCTGCCCATCAACTGATGGAATGAAAACCTCAAAAATAGATACGTCAAGAAAACCAATATCACGTGTTTTCATACCTATTGACATCAATCTTATTTTCCATTTTCCGATGCTTTCAAGGATCTCATTTATCGGCTCTGGTTACGAATAATGAATAATCACGTTTCACACCAAATCGATAGAAAAGCGTATATCCACTTTCTCTGTCGTATGGAACTCGCTGTTTATTTTGCACTACCCTAATGGAGAATATATCTTTATAAATGTTTTATAAACATAAAGGACATTGGGATCATGACTAATATCCATCACTCCAACTTTTTGCTACAACTTTAAATAGCTCTGTAGAAAACCTCACGAATGGACTGCAGATTCCATTTACCGAAAGATCAGTCTTTTTTGCCATATTTTCATGAGAGTACTAAAAATGCATCAAAAAGTCAGTTTTTCCGGATTTTTTGCACATAAATCGTTTTCGCGAAAAAAAGTAAGAAAACAAATGGAAAATAGCGTTTTAATCACTACATCAGGGTAATTAATAAAAACACTGTTTTCGCTACTGATCTTTCTTTTACAGATATTTATCTGTAAAAAAAACTGTAAAAAACTGTAAAAAAATTTGTAAAAAAAAACATACCATTCTTAAAAAATATTCCAGCTGGAAAATACACATCGACGCCTCGTTGAGTTTTGTTTACTCAACCCAAACCCAAACAAACCCTACCCGAAAAACTTTGACAAACTCGATATCCTTTTTAATGACCGTGACGTCACTCAACGAAACTTCACTGACCCCGCATCTCTTGATAACCTTTTTGTCGTCACTTTTAATCGAAAGCGGTTGTGAAAAGAGCATTTAAGGGGGGTTTCATCAGGCGAGGTATTTAGCGACCGGGCATTTTCAAACTGGTCTTTTATCGATTGAGCACCACTGACGAGTGTGTGGGTGGTTATTATTAGAAAACGGCGCGGTTTATAAGCTCTTTGGATTTTCCTACCCGTAGAAAACTGAGATCAGAGCGTTATACCAAGCTCGATGCTCGTACGTGTAACGGCCTCTCCTCTTCTTCACCGCTTGTCTTTTTTTTTACCTTTTCTTTTGTTACATTTTTTTTCCCCACTTTTGCGCCTCGAACCTTTGGCGATCCCTCTCGCACTCTGGTCAATGTCCCTCGAGAGCTTGGACCGTTAAAGCGCAGTCTCTTTCCCATCTTCCCCCCTCCCCTCCCCTGACCCTCCTTTCGTCTTTTTTTCTCCCTTGGCATCCCCTGTTCCTCTCTCCTCGTCTCTCTCTCACTCTATCGGTCTCTCGGGTGCAAAGGGTCGTTCGACCGAGTCCTGATACTTGGCGGAAGAACACTATATTACATTACACCTGTATTCGTGCATACACGTTTGCACATCGCTACCTTTACCAGTGGCTTTCTTCGGGCCACTGTATCGAATTAATATGGATTTTTAATAGGACACGTAAATATTATTGAACCATCTGTGACTAATATCGAAACTACTCGAAACGAGCATTTGGCTGCGGTGCTTAAAGTTTCATTGAAATATCGATTAAATTTTCGCTATGAATATTCAATAAATCGAATCAAACTTTTTAGACCCGAAGTTTTTTTCTCAAATCGGGTAATTAGTGAAACGCAATATTAGTTTCGAATTGTAGCTTTTTTTACGAGTTCTTTTGGGTAGTGTGTTTGATGTTGGATGTGATGGGATAAAATGTGGTGAAAAAAGGATTATCAAAGGATTACATCCGCTCAGACTGTCCAAACAAACAAGTTTTTCCAATTTTTGTATTTAATTAATACTTTCAGATGATTTTATTACTATCAAGAATTACCCAAAAACTATTGAGCTTGCGTTGCCAAAATTATTGAAAATAATTAAAATCATTTAATTAATAAATAATTAAATAATTATATGATTTCAATTATTTTCAATAATTTTGGCAACGCAAGCTCAATAGTTTTTGGGTAATTCTTGATAGTAATAAAATCATCTGAAAGTATTAGTTAAATACAAAAATTGGAAAAACTTTTTTGTTTGGACAAAATATAAGTCAAATATATTGACTTATTATTGACAACGAAATTTATTTTCTCATTTTTTTATTTCCTTAAATCTATTATTTGGCGATACATTTTTTTTTCTATTTGAATTCTATGTTATCACAATAAAGATTTGTATAATTATTGAGGTATTTTAATTACGATTATATTGAAAAAGAAATAGAGAAATGATTTTCGTTGCCTCGCAACGTTGCGAACTTCATTATTTTTTTCTGAACAGCCATAAGTTATACTATAAGGCATTTCAAGGTTATCCATTCATTACCGGACACCCTGTATAACTCGTATCATCCGTTTGAGCACCTGCGAAATTTTATTACCATTAAAGCTTTGCGCTCGAGTCTCGTCCATTAACCTCATTCTGCTAGCCAATCGTGCATCATATGTGTCGACTTCTGACGAGTCTAAAGGGCGTGTTACACTCCGCTTACACGTGGTCGACGTTCTCCAGTTATGTCCTTTTTATTGCTAGCTCCATATATTCGTATAACCTTCTCGCTCTGCACCATAGCATCGTTTTGACACATATATCTATTTGGATGATCATAAACTATGATAAAAAGTGCACCAACGGTTCCTGCGAGTATTACGTGTGTTCGTAAACTCCTGACATAATGCCACAAATCCATTAATCGCGAAAAGCTATCAAATGCAAATTTACGTTTTTTGAAGGCTCGAGGTATTTGTTTCTCGACGGGTATTAAAAAATCGACAGAATTCTTGACGATTTTGGAAATTATAATTTTTATTTTTATCAAGATTTATTATTCCCGAATATAATAATAATTGATTATATATCCCGAATATATACCGAATATAATAGTCTTGATTTTTATCAGGAATTATAATTCCCGAATATAATTATAATAATTATAATAATATTGTCAAGAATTAATTTTTAATGGTACATTAATTACAATAAAATTAATATTTTATTCATTATTATTTATTCTATTTGATTATATGTTTATTTTGTATTATTATTTCAGACACGATATAGGCTTGTCAATCTACGATTACACCATTTCGGACTGAAATATTTTTTATTGAAATTTTGTTTCGAATGTTCATAGATAATTGTCAAAGTCGATCACTTTCACCAGGCCTCAGATACTTATCCTTCAACTATTGATATCGACTCAAACTTCAAACCAGACCATTTTCCAGTCGAATAATCATAATAGTTGGATGCACATTTTTTTTGACCGAAGAAATGAATTTAATCTTACCAGACTGAAAAATGGTGGGGAAATGGATTTATCCAATCGAGGGGTGGTACTTCGAATTTAAATTGGATTGAAATATTAAATTTTTCATTAAATTTCTCGTAGCTTTATTCGCGCATCAACTAGCTGAGTACTTACTACATTCGTAGGGTCAGTCTAGAACTTTAGACATAGAAATTGAGTTTTCAATAATCAATATTAATAATTATTATCGTGCCACTGAGAACTTCAAGGGATATCTCGAGGCCCTGCAATATGGTATATTATAAATACGAAACGAAGTACAAATAAACTGGGACGAGGACTTCTCCTTAACAATCTCGAACCACCAACCGTTCAAATTTACGATTATCATATTTTTACATGCTGAAGAGAAACGACCGAGGATGAAAAAGGATTCGAATATGGAGACTTTCGAGAGGGCAAAACGGATCCTTTTATTCCCTGAATAGAGGAAAGATAAAAATGGGATCTATCTGATCTTCATGATCGTTGGTCTCGAAAAATGAGGGTCGAGGAGGAAAAATCCAAGCACCTTTCCGCTCTCTCGCGAATTTCGAAAGCTAAAGGATATCAAGTGTGGTACTATAAATGATGACATATACGTATTATATGAAATATATCACGGGATCTATGAGTCGACCCTATAGTTTGTAGGATCTCGAGTGTGAGAGCTTTTTCATCGTGAAAAACGCGGATACGCCCGGAAACGGTTCGAGGAAAAATTGTACACTGGTGAAAAAGAAAAGAATTTTCAACGTGCCGGAAACAGGGATGAATCCAGTACCGACAAAGGTTTTTTAGCCGCTGCATGTAGGAGTGTGCGATAATCGTGCCAGGCGAGAGAGATAGAGAGAGAGAAAGTGCACGCAACCGTGAAGACATGAAAATACCACGTTCAGAATCCGCGATTCCACTGTATGCACACGAAATACGATACGAATAAATTTAGAGAAAAAAAAACGATGTACAAAACCCCCTTTTTTTTCTATTTGGGTGGATATGGGATAGATAGGGTTGGGATAGGAAACCTGAACTTCGATTGACCAGAAAGCTCAAAATTTCGAATTTTAATTTACCGAAACTACAAATTTCGTAAATTTTTTGGTTTGTTCGGGTTTGTTTAAAATCAAGGGTTTTAAATCCCAAAATAAATGAAACGAAACCCAAACAAATTCCGTCAACCTTTACGAAATTTTTTCGGATTTGAAGCTTGGACGAAAAATGTCTCAAACGTTTTTAATTTTTTGCTTCGTAAAGGGACAACATTGAATTTCGATATCCGATGTGTAGATCCTAAAAACAATACTCGTGAAGCCTTTCTAAAATGATCCACCGATGAAATGTTTTTTTTTTCAAAATTTGATTCGACGATTCGATAACGTCGACAAATTTGATAACATGAAAATGTTATCACAAATGAGCGAAAGGTCGAAAATAAAAAATTGCGTGACGAAAAAATGTGGAAAAATTAGAGAAAATCGAAAAATGGGTTGAGTGATTGCTTGATGGTAAAATGGCAATTTTATCGTAGATATATGTACGTGACTCCTGTCGTGCCCTCGTATATATCGAATATCATGTCGCTCGTTGCGCCCTCGTCGCTTTTGCTCCCGCGGGGATCCGCAGGTGTTTTTTTGTTTTTTGTTTTTTTTCGTCGTACAACTCGGACCGGTGTTCTCGTGCTGCGATCTCGCTACACGCTTTTTCGGTCACCTGCGTATGATGAAAAAGTGTTCTCTCTTTCTCCCCTCTCCCTGTCTTTTTCTCTCTTCGTTGAAAACGAACGGGAAGTCGCTCGAAAAATTTCTCACGCGCGAAATTGGAACTCGTTCCCGATTCCTCTTCTCCTCGCCTCTTTTGATTTCGTACCTTTGGCCAATCGCTCACGTCTGCGTATGATTGCATTTTATTTTCAACGCAAACACACAATGCAAATTTACACTCGGACTCGCTATTGCAAATTCTCGAACTTTTGTCCGTTTCGATACGATCGATCGACGCGAGGGGAGTAAACAAATTAAAAAAAAAATCAAGGATTAACGGATCAACGAGCAACGGACTCGAGAGCGATGAAAAAATACTGACGAGGCTTCAACTCGTTTTTAGATTACAGAGCAAATTCTGAAGTTTTCTTTCACGTTTGATATCAAGTGTATCGTATTTATTCTTCGGAGATTTAATATTTGCAAAAATGAAAAAATATTCGTCAAAGCCTTGTCCAAAATTCATGAGGTTGAAAATCATAATCGTTGAAACGACTTTTTTCAAATTTCTTATTTTAGACAACGAAAAAAATAAAAATATATTATTTTCGTTGCTTTCCAACGATGCAAATTTCAATACCATCAAACTTTAAGGCTGTATCTACTAGAGGTCCGAAAATTAGTTGGACGAAAAAAAAGAAACGTTCGCGTAGGAAGGAGAGTACGAAATTGAGATATCGAATGTTCCACACATTTCGTCCATCCAATCGAGTACCGATTGGATACCCAAACAAACCCAAACAATCGAGTACCGATTGGATACCCAAACAAACCCAAACAATCGAGTACCGATTGGATACCCAAAAAAAACCTAAACAATCGAGTACCGATTGGATACCCAAACAAACCTAAACAATCGAGTACCGATTGGATACCCAAACGAACCCAAACAATCGAGTACCGATTTGATACCCAAACAAACCCAAACAATCAAGTACCGATTAGATATCTAAACAATCGAGTACCGATTGGATATCCAAACAATCGAGTACCGATTGGATATCCAAACAATCGAGTGCCGATTAGATATCCAAACAATCGAGTACCGATTGGATACCCAAACAAACCCAAGCAATCGAGTACCGATTGAATACCCAAAAAAAACCCAAACAATCGAGTACCGATTAGATATCCAAACAATCGAGTACCGATTGGATACCCAAACAAACCCAAACAATCGACGATTGGATCGACAAAACGACAATGGATGCAGGTATTCCATTTGTTGAATTCGTCCCTCAAGCCGTCGTTGTCTCATTCGGATATAACGTCCACATGTGTGCCAGCTATAACGCGTGTACAAGGAGAGTACCGGGAGAACGCGTGCGATACACGAAGTGCGGACGATGGGAACGTGGCTCGTTAACGTTTTCCTCCTGCAGAACGTGTCGGGGTTCTCTCCTATGCCTACACAATACGTGTCTTCGTTCATGCAGGTTTGCACGAGCAAAAGAGATATTCGCACTTCGAGAAAATTCTCGTCTTCCTTCCACACGACTGGGATTAGGGACGCGCACCTTGCTTGTGCGACGTCGCGCACAATGGCTGTGGCTTTAAAGAGCTTGCTTTCTTTCTTCAAGCTGCAGTCCCCATACGAGTGCAAATCGCCAGAAGACGAACCAACTCCAAAGTTCTCCACGAGAACTCGACGAGAACTGACACGCACTCACACGAAGACACTTGGACACACGAGGGAAAAAATACTACCTGAGATACCGAAAGCCTCGAAAAACGAGTGGGAACGATCGGACAAACTACTGGAAGCAACGAAAAAAAAAATATATATATATATCAAGCTGGAAGAGGATCTTCCTGCCTCTGGAACTTCCTCGTTCACCCATGGTGGCCTTTGTCGATAATCCAGATTTTCGTTTGCCCTCGCTTATTCAATGGACTCTGGTGTTTCATCCTTTTGTTCATCGTGTGATCCTTTGACGGAGAACCTTTTTTTTTCACGGCTATACATTCCTAGCACGCGGATGTACACGGTATTTCAAAAGTTTTGGGAAGCTGTGTTGCTTCGCAAAAAAGAAAAGGATCTGCCATTTTTTGGATCAAACGTGCAATGATTTTTTTGCTGATTTCTGGAATTCCTTGGGAAATTACAATTCATTATTGGGCATGAAATTTCGGTCGTTGCAACGTTTTTCCTGTTTAAAAAAACGATTTTTGCTGCATGTAATTTACCCCGAGTGTTATTTGAACAAGTCTTCCCATCACTGATTTTTCTACTTTACTTCATTCTTTTTATGGGATTGAATTCCTATCGCTGTAATGCAACGAATTATTTTCTCTCTTTTTTACTGATATCCAAAATCATTTCTCTCTTTTCTTAAATAAATCTCTTTTTTTTTAAATAAATTAAATTTTCAGAATTCCTTAATTTGTAAATATTAACATCAGATCCAACAATACCCCAGAAGGACAGGAAGTATACCAGGTCCTTTCTCGTCCCTCCATCACATTTTATTCTTATCCGAAAGAAAAAATATGTCACTTCCTTTTCGTCTCTTTTGCTCATCCTGTTTGGTCGATCGAGAGCTCAGATCAATCAACCGTCAATCCCAAATGTCGGATAGGTCCGAAGCGTTGTTTTTTTTTTCAAAGCAAATATCTGGCGCACGTGCTGTACGTCAAAAAGCGTTTCGGTTTTAAAATTGCTCTCCAGTAGTGCCTCGATATCGACGTCGATCAACGCGTACATCCAAAGAAACGCTTTCCGAGATATTTCGGTCGATATGCAATATGGCGTTGACGAGCGCATCGTTCGTTCCCGGCACGACCGGAAATACGTTTTTTTTTCGAACAGCATTTTCGATTTCCTCGATTTATCGGTGGCTATTCCTCTCCCCCTCCTCTCCCCTCCACCAAGCGTTATCTTTCCTGAACAATAATATCGCATCAACAATCGTATCGTTCTTTCCGAATGGAAAGAATATGGCCAATTCTTTATATTTCTCTTGTGTTATAGCGATGTCGCAATATCCGCACGAAATTTCCCCACCCCACAATCGTATATCCCATTTCGATGTTCCTTCGTTGCGCCCACACTGAACTCTCTCGCTTTCTATATAAAATCCATTTTTTTTTTTTCATATAACGAAGGCCACGCAATATCCATCAGAATCGTGCACGAATTTGGCGCAGTACTGAGTGAAATGCGCGAACATTCGTGTTCTCGAGTTTTCGAAAGTACCCTCGGCACTTTGACGCAATTACTATTTCAATATATATATATGAGTCGTTCTTCTTTTTAACCTACAATAGTCTGTCCTTCGTCTTATTATGGCATCTCGTTAGAGTATTGATATTTTGGGTTTTTTAATTCGTTTCGAATAAACGTCCATATTTTCTTAGCTATTAATATTATGTCATTTTTCATTTTCTCTAACCAGCGTATTTTATACGTTTGTTTTTTGTAGAATGCTGTGACAGAGTGTTAAACCGAAATGTGGTCTCCACAGAAAAAGGCCACTCTGTCAAACTATTTTTTTAAAAAAACGACGTTAACAAAGAATTTTTATTAGCCGGAAAGGAAACTTTAATTAGTCCTAGTGAAAATACAGAAGCAACTATTTTTTTTTATCCTACAGAAGTCACAATTATGTGTAGTTCAAAAACAAAAAAAAAAACAGAAAAACGTCGTTTTATTGTAGGTTAAAAAGAAGAACGACCCATATCTCTATATAGCTTCAGTCAACGTGGACATATAAAACTAGTGGAATTTACTTTTCTGATATGAACCTGTGTACGTGCACGTATGAGTGGAGGTGTATATATAATACAACTGTAGAGAGCTTTCTCTGGAATTTGTTTGGGTTTAGAAAATTGTTTTGGAGATCGTTTATATCGAGTATAGGTATTATTACAATGTCCATGAATATAAACTACGAGTTTAAGCAATAGAAATTATTATGTATACTTTTTTCACAATTTTTTTTCCGTAAAAGATATTTACTGTATTTTAAAAAATATTTATTGTTTTGTTTAATATTATTTTTTTTTATTTAAGATATTTATTGTTTTTCATAAAATGCACGTCTGTATATTTAAACAGATAGCTCGAAAACAACATAAAAAATTTGAAGTTTAAAAAGATCTTATCTGATCTGAAAAAACTTCCTTATCAGATCGTTATACTAATTTTCAATCATTTAACAAATATCGAGAATACCGAAATGGGGAAGTGAAATAGAAAACCATACGATGGCATGAACAAAAATGTACATACAGGTGTTCCAATGTTCGTTGAATTTTTTCATTTCTTATTAACTTACTTAACTTACTCCAAAATCTATCTCTAATTAACTTACTCAAACGATTAAATTGTAAAAAGTGCTTCGTCTGTAATTTTTTTACGTATCGTTGATGTTATTTATTACGAAGGAAGTGAAAAAGTAGTATTAAAAAAAATAATATTTTTAATATTCTTTTTGAAGCGAGCATCGTTGGAATGCAACGAAAGTACATCTTCTTTTTTCATATCTTCATTTCATCGCGATCCACGATCGATTTTTGTATATCAAAATCTAGGATCTCGCACGAGCCTAAGAAAAAGCCCCTTGATTTATATTCGCACGTTCAATCGGCGTGAAAACACGAGCAATAGAAGAAAAATGAACTTTCGTTTCCTTCAACGATGCAAACTTCGACTTGATTCGCCCGTTCAGAATTCTGATTTATAATAATTACCGAATCGATTTCGATTTATCTTTCACTCGATTTCCATCGATTCCACTGTATAATCAGTTGAATTAATTAACCGATCGAACCAATTAATTGATTACACCAATTGATTTAACTAACTTTCTGATTTCATTGATTTACTGGTTAATCAATTAATCAATTAATCCAGCTTTTGATAAAATCAATCAAATCGTTTATTCGATTTAGCCAATCAACTAATTCGATAAAATCGATTAAATATCATATTAACTACAACAGAAGACATTTTTTTAAATAAAATACCAAATACCAAATTTAGTTTACAATAAAAATCTCCTAAGTCCAAATCCAGGAACTTTATGATTTTTCATCGAAAAAAATTCATTTTCATTTTCTTGCTTTCGAATTCAACTCCGTCTCGAGACAATTTTCTTTCATTCCCGCGAGAGTAATTCGTACGAAAAGTGGCTGGCAGAGAAATTTCACGGGATCGAGCTGCGTCTTTGGAAGTTGCGTTACAAGCCTTGAGACTGTGGATAATTATCCGCTGCCGTTCAACTTTATTATATTCACGTGTGTGTGTATATACATCCCTATATATACATATATATACATATATACGTAAATATTCCTTATAAGTGCAAGAGAATACTGCAACATGAAATATCGGCGAGGAGAAAAGTACGTGGCGCTGAACGAAGCGTGCTGTTATTTCTGAGATCGTTGCACCGGAAGACACGCTTCAAGAATCCCACTGGAAATTGAAATTCTCTATTCTATGGATGGATATTTATTTCTTAAACAGTATTCGCGTTCTATGGATATACTTCGCGTAAACATCTCTCATTAGGAGTTACGAATAACGCGATCACGTATAATCAACGCGTTATCTTCTTCAACTCGACTCGGCGAATTTTTTTTTTTACAGCAAGCCCCGTTGTATGTTAAAAAAAAGGAATTTTCTTCAAGCAAGACAACGGGAAGGTGATTCATACTTTTTCTCCTATTAGCCAGCAGGAAATTGTCGAAGCTTTGGGTAGAGTGATGCAGGTGTTTTTTTTATACTCCTTAATGCCCATATTGACTTTGATACGAAAATTTAGTTGAGAACGTTTTTTTTTTTACTATGTTTTTATTAACTCGCTTTTTTTGTTAGTTTCTCTGTTTTTCTGTTCGATATAATCTTTACAATCGATTTTTGTTTATATTAACTTGCGTTGATTATAAAGAAACCAAAAATATACGTGAAAGTTTGAAAAATTCGAATATTATTGATATTAATAATATATGAACTTTTCATACATTATTAATATTATTTCATATATTATTATTATTATTATTTGATGTAATATTTCATATATTATTTCATATATTAATTTAATATTCATATATTATATTATCTATAATTGATTATATATTATAGATAAATAATATACTATACAAATATTTATGGTACTTATCTCATCGACTGCTGGTTCCTACATTAATTATTATTTATTTCGTGCGCCCAACATATTTCGTTTCAGAATTATTAAAAATTCACGATCGAAATTTTTCAAAACAATTTATATGGGATTACAAATTGATATATAGAGCTGTAAGAAATTGTTTATATTTTTTAGTCCGTTTTAAAAATGTTGTACTAATGTAACTAAATAAAACAGAATAACTGTTTTAATTAATGATAAACTAAATAATAAATTAGTAAACTAATATAAATTTTATATTAGTTTATTAGTTTATTAGTCTTATTAAAAAACTAAAATAAATTTTAATAAACTAAAATAAAACGGAAATTAATTTAAACAATTTTTTCGATGGGTGATGGACCACTGCGAAATCGATGTTACTTCGAAAACGTTTTAGGAAATTCTCTTTCGCGTTCGTCAAGAATTCGTAAACGAATGAAAGATGGTGAAACTTCGATATTCTCGCGGTTGTTTTTGTCTATGGCGTGATCGTTTTCATTGTTGTTCCTCGCGAGCGCAAAGAGCTAATAACTGCCCTTCGCGTGGACGTCAGTTTTATCATGTTCGCAAATGCATTCGCGCGCGTAGTGAACACGACGCGTTTACGGGATTCCGGTAGCGTACACAATGAGATTGCCGCGAATGTACGCAACAATACTGTAAAACGCGGTATTGGCTTTTCCAACTGTCCTTTGTCAGAACTCCGGCAGGTTACCGGTATGATAACGGGACCAGCTGGGAGAAGCGCGAAAACTTTCCTTGCGCTAAACACTGTCCGCAACTTTTGCACACACACACACACACATATTTCCGCTTTATACCTGCGATTTCTAATGGGTCCTTGTACCTCGACAGAAAATTTCGAAACTCCTCACATTCCTGAAATGAAATGTATTCGCAAGTAAACAACAGCTAGTGCAATTTATTTTGCCCCTATATTGTTACGAAATTAAAGTTTGCAACGTTGCTACGAAACGAAAATAATTATTTTTTAATTTCTCTATTTTTTTATCTCTGAAATCGTAAGTAAAATACCTCAATAATTTTAAAAATTTTTATTGTGATAACCTAGAATGCAAATCTGAAAACAAATATTTCGAGGAATGATGGATGTAGGGAAATATAAAAATGAGAAAAGAATTTTAATTGCGTCGAAACGATGAGAACTTCAAGTTTATGTAATGTTTATCTCATTTTGAAACTTGCAAACTACACGAGGTATTACTCAAAATTCCATTCGCTTTTAATTTATTTTTATGTGGTTTTCTAATTACCTAACAATTAGTTATTTTCAAAGCGAACGAAAAAAGATCATGGGAATTCGATAAACATCGATAAACAAAATTTTGATTCACTCCTACATCGTATTTTCTATTAATCGCAACGAATTATTATTCTTTTTTCTCGAACTTATATTCCAAGATGTTTCAACCCCTCACGCCTTCAACTCTCTCCCTGTCGAGCTGAAATTTTGTACGGACGAGATAGTTTTCGAGATATTGAATTTTAACGAAGTTTGATAAAGTTAAAATTTTGTTGAGAACTTCCTTTTCGGATTCTACTTTTAGGGGTTTTCTTGGAATATTGAAAGGAAAGTGCATGGAAAATTTCTGCTCGATTTCGGACGGGGGGAGGGTGAGGTCGAAACGTTATCTTTTATATATTTTTTTCCAATTTCATATACAGAAATAACGCAAACAGTGTTTTTCTTATCCTGGCACGAAATCCAGGATCGTTATCAATGTACGTAATTGTGGATCGTGATGAACCTGAAAATAAAAAAAAATGAAAAAAAAAATGAAAAAAAAAATAGCATTTATCACGTTCCAATGATACAAACTTCAATGTTAAATACAATAAAGTGCGATTGTATGCATACCTGCAATTATCATAATATTTTTCTTTTTTTTTTATCAGAGTCATGATTACACGTACCTATACTTCGATTTCCTGGTACAAGGATCAGATTACTCTCTACGAATTAATGAAGCTGAGACACGATGTGTCGAGCTGTGCACGTTCGTGGCTTTATCACGATACGATAAAACCGAACGGCGCACGAAAAGTGCTGCACTGGCGATGTTTTACTTGAGGGTTTTTTTTTTTTTTTTTGGTCAACGATAACATACGTATACACGGTTTTGAAATTTTTCCCTTCACTTGCCTCAAATAAACGTCTTTCTCTCTCTCTCTCTCTCTCTCTCTCTCTTTCTTTTTCTCTCTCCCTCCTTCACTTTTTTTCCCTTACTCTCTCTCTCTGTCCCTCGATCTCAAGGCTGTCTTATATTTTATCGTTGTGGCGCCCTTCCGACGATGCTGTTTAGTATCTGCGCACCGTTTCTCATCGCCGAACAAACGTCGTCTATTGTACGTTTCTCACTGCGCGAGATGATAACGCGATATTATACAGGGTGTAGCATAAATAGTGGTCCACTGTTAAGAATTCAACATACCAGATAGTAAGCTAAAACATATTATCATTTTAACCATTTTTATCCAAGGACTAAAAAAACAAAAATTTCGTGAAAAATGATTGTTTTTATTGGATTGTATTTTATTTACGTCACATCCATTTTTCACGATTGCTGTATTACTCATCAGCATAGAAGAGAAATGAAAATGAAAAAAATTATGATTATTGTTGAAAATACAGCCAAATTTGTAACAAAAGCTTACAAATTCGTAAAAATAATAAACAAATAAATGTTTGGATAAAAATGGTTAAAATAATAATATTTTAACATTTATTTTAATACACCCTGTATATGTGTCGCGTTATCGTCCTGTCATCACTATGTATATTACGCACATAGCAAACTTCAGCGTAGTTTGATTAAAATTAAATATAAATTGTCGACAAAACAAAAAAAAAGAAACGATTTTCACAGCGGCATTGAAAACGAAGCTGGTTCGAGCTAGTGTCTAAATCAGTTTTTTTTTCCATCCAGAAAAAAATAAAAAACGTGCTCCGTTACGAAAAATCCCATTTTTATCAGTTTCGTCACAAAAGTTCGATCGGTGATGCCTGACGGATAAAAATCAAAAATAAGTGAAAAGAATAGTGAGGAGTTTGAACATTGGTTAAATATGCGAAATCTGGATTTTTCGATGAGTCGATATCGGGCTGTTGAATGTTCGGTTTGACAATCGAAATGAACGATTCCTCAAAGGATCGATTTCACTGAATCAATTTTGTCACGTGAGAAGGAAAAAAGGTTCGTTGATAAAAAATGAAGCCTTATCGAGTCCCCGTCATTTTATTGGCCGAGTATCGTCGGAGGATCAATGGAAAAGCCCGAGGAGTATTTCGTTGAAAATCGCTGGATGACACACGCAGAAACAAATCAGCTGTTACATACGCGCATAAATTAATTCGGCTCGAAGCATGCACAAACATACGAGTCAATTGCGCGGAGCTAATAGCTCGTCCATCGGTCGTGGACCTGTACGAAGATGGAACAGTTTTCACGGTGGTGGAGTCGGTAATTTCGGTGACGGTATTATCAATGGCGGTAACGGAGGTGCCAATAAAACGACGCTGCAGCAAGAACCCTTCAGGGCTGTGCCAAAAGCGGTTCAAGCTCTCAGAAGCGAAAGCGTCGATCGCACCCATCGAGTCCAACCACCACCACCACCTGCTTTCCCGCGCAGGCGATTTTCCGTCTGGTGAGTTGATCGCGAATCGTCGAGTTACAAAAATTCTTTTTTTTTTTTTCGAATTTACACCTCGACTATTGATCGGACGAATTCTTCGCAGTTTGGGTGACATAACGCTTTTTTGTGGGCACTAGTAACTTTTCTATAAGTAGTCAATCTGTTTAAATGCAATTTTGTATCCTCAAAATTCGTAATTCGAAAATTTGGAAAATAAAAATTTTACTTTTCATAGTAATTGAAATAATATCATAGTAATTATATAATAGTATTGAATAATATTTATTTTATTTCAATAAAATCAGATTAAATGCAATTTTGTATCCTCAAAATTCTAAATTCGAAAAATTCGGAAAATTCTAAATTTTACTTTTCATAGTAATTGTAATAATATCTTAGTAATTATATAATAGTATATAATATTTATAGTAATTGAAATAATAGTATTGAATAACATCTATTTTATATCAATAAATCTGTTATTTCGTACCGTATTTTTGGTCATCATTCGATCGTCTACTATTTTCGTTTTAACATGTACATTTTCGTCGTGACTCTTTTATCCATTGTAACAAAAATATTTGACTCGATACTTGAAAAAATGGATCAATTATTCAACCAATGAAAGATTCGAGGCACGATATTTCCCAGTGACATTGGACGCGTCGTTGAATTGGAAATTGTTGTTTCATTTTACAATGTTTTTTTTGTGCTTTAAAAAAAGTCACGTTTAACGTAATTGTGTGGGAGGTATCCGTTATGCATGGGCCACGTTTGGAACGCGATATTTCGTAACACTGGATAAATACTGACACGTTATCATTGACGTGTATACTTTAACGTGCATTCCAATTGAACCGTCCACAAAGTATTCGAGTAATCGGATCCGTCAAACGTTCGGTGCGAGCGTCACCATAAAATTTATCTCGAAATACAAGCATATATAGATACAAGTATACATATACGGGCTATCACACACGTCCTTGCACAACTACAGTTGGGGATATTTTGACGTATGTGACGACTCGTGCGCAACGGCGATTTACCAATGAAAATGTTCATTAGGCTGAGTGGAACGGTCTGGGCGAGTGCTCTTCATCCCACGTACAAAATGGATCGGATCATTTTGGTAATGTGAGTGGATCCGACGAGAATTGGAGACTCGTTGATCAACAAGTTCCCTTCAAAGACAAAAAATCACCCCGTCGTTTGCCCTCTTCATTCGGTTTCCAAAACACTTTTCGAATCCAAACATTTGAAAATTTTGCTCAAAAATCATCGGCTGTCCAGCTGTTTTTTTTTTTAAACTATCAGGCTAGACGATTTTTTTCGAACGCATTTTTTTCGAAAACAGCAAAAATTTGCTGTTTCGAAATTTGCAAAAAAAACATTCAACAATTTTTTAATTAAAAAAATAGTTTCGTAAAAATACCAGCCGTACAGACGACTGGAGAATTGTTCTGATTTTTTAATGGAATTTTTAATTGTAGTTTGCAATGAAATTTATAAATATTGAAACTAAATGGATCAAACTTATAAAATATTTAAAAAGTTAATGCCCCAAGCTTTTATTTATAACGACATATTAGTCAATAAAAAAAATTATTTTTACTTTGTAATACATCGAATAAATCTTGTTTTTTTAAATTCATTATTTTTATATTTTTTTACATAATAAATAACTCTGTATTTTGACTACATTTCATATTAGATAATCGAAATTATTTGAAATGGTCAATTCATGAAAGGTTCGATAATTCGTCGCTGACATTCGCACGTTCACAGCCTACTGTCAAGTTATGAATTGAGTGATCGATTCTTTTCGACCACACGTGTGTTTGTGCGTACACGCGAATAAGCGTGGAGAAAGTAAATGGTACGTACGAGCGCATTTGAGAATGAGTAGCTTAAGGGGTCGATGGACAAAAAAAAAAGAATAGAAACGTTCGAACGAATCGATTCGATGTGTACACACTATCGATGAAAAAAGCGATGAAACGCCAACTACGATACAATAGTTTTGGTCATATTGCTCGAAAAGCCATATACATGTATATATATGTATATAAATATATATATGTGCGCGTGCGTGCATTTCCAACCGCATAATGGAATTGAATGGGACCCTCCGCCTGTGGTCGGTTTCGGTGACCCTCGAGATCCTGAAAAGGTCGTCTCTGCAATATCCATGAAATTCTATATACACACTGACATACGGTTTCCTACAGAAAACGATACAATACGTCGAGCAATTTTAGGGAATATCGTTGAATTCGATTCGAAAGGATTTTTGAAAAATATATTGCCCTTAAATTGTTGCACCAACATTTCTAAAGGGAAGATGTATCGATGATCGAACATTAACTGACAAAAGTTCAGATCCATTGTTCTATTGTATTGCAATTGAAAGAGAAACAAGAATATCGTTAGAGCTTGAAAGCGTGGTAAAATGTCAAAATAGTTCCACAAAAAAAAAATGTTTTCATTCGAAAAATTTGTTGGTATTCTTATTTAGGAATTTACAACAAATTGAAAATACATTATTTTATATCGAAATAAAAAGAGGAGAAAAAGAACGCTCGCTGGGTTCCAACGATGAAAATTAAAAAATATTCCCCCTGAATATTCCCCCTAAAAATATTCCGTGTCTGTATGCAAATTTACGTTGAGTTTCCATAGTTGGAAAGCAACGAAAATCATTTACTTACATTGCTCAATTTTTTTTTACCGATTTCGAATTTAAAAAAAAGGGTTGCATAATTATAAAAACAAATTGATAAAATATAATAATTACAAAATTGGTAAATATACTAATATAAAAATCAATAAATAAATATAATAATTATAAAATAATAAATGAATAATTATTGAAATAATAAAATATAAAAAAATATCGTTGCATTCGAGCAATAAAAACTTCATTTAAAATCATCATTTAAAATCGTGATGCATAAATTCAACCTTTGTATCGATGGCGAAGTTTCGAGGATGTATATACATATGTGTGTATGTAACCCAAACACTCTGCCTTTTTTTCCATGACAAATCGGTTAAAATTGGTAGGGGATGTTTTTTCAACCGCATGAGCTCCATGCTGGTGAAATTGTGTAATATATCGATATATAAATCTTTCGATATTCACTCATACAGAGACACAAATATATCTCTTGTGCAATAGAATCGCATTATATCGATGTCTGCGTGTGTGAGTATTCGTATAAATACGGTAATGGCTGTCTTTGTCGAATCGAGAAGTGGTCTGTCGGTTTGTTGAAAGCGCAATGTCCACAAGGGGGAACATCTGCTGGAGCAGTCATATATGTTGGTACGTCGCGAGCTAAATCAATGGTAAATGCGGGGGTTGAACGACGAGGGGTAAAATGAATTCTCCCTCGTCTGAATGGACCATATAATTGTACAGACACATACATGTAAATGTTGCACGGCTCAACAGGCACGAACATTCTTTCTCTTTCGTAATCTCCGATAATCCATCGTGCCATGGAAATGAAGTTGACGACGGTATCATCGCAAATGCGAGCTTGTGCTTGCACACGAGAATGAGGATTACAGGCTTAAACCAATTCGGGACCTCAGCACTCGTGACTAATCACCGATCGGTTAGGGATTGACTGACGCTTCGATAACTTTACGATCGCGAATCTGATATGAAACGAGAATTAACTCGGGTGATCCTTGCTGTTCCGTTTTGTCTGGCCCGAATTTTATTTATTCCCAAAAATGACAAATTTTCCACTAAATCGCCATCGAAATTCATTTTTCAAACAATAATGTTTTAATAAGTAATAATAATAAATTAATAATAATTAAAATTTAAAAAGCAGATAAATAATACAAATAAAATAAATAAAATAAATAAAAATTAAATAATAAAAATAAATAATGTAATAAATTTTGACAATTAGTAGCGATATCAATTTCTACCAAAAATTTGAAAGTTTTGAAATCAATAGCCATAAATGTCGTTGAAAATTAAGGAGTCCTATAGGAATACCAAAAAGTTGTGTCGTCTTGTTTTCCAACGATGCAAACCTCTAAGCCCCATAGTGATTAGAAAGTTACGATTTATATAGTACTGGGTTGCGACCTTGCGGAGGTTGTGTTGATTATAATGCTCGTCATTCAGGTGACTCGCAGGAGTCATTTTCACCCCGAATGAATTTGGCTCGCTGGAGAAATTGGACAAATCTTCTTGTCCTTTCTGACTGTGAATTTGCTTGGGGTTACCCTAGTCGAAATTTTACGTGGGGCTTCTTGTATAAGAGATATTTATAAGTTCCGGGCGATGAGGTACGTGCCTGGTAGGGAGTCTTCTGTAGGTGGGCTGGCGTTAACAATACTAGTTTCAGGCCACACAATACCATTAGGGGAATTCTAGAGAGCAATATTATCCATCCCTCCCAACCCCGCAGTAAAAACGAATCCCGAAAATGTGGCTCCCCATTTCCGTCGTGCAAACTCACGGAGACATTACACGAATACCGAGGGTGATTTTATGAGCAACCAAAAAGAAAAAATTAGGCGATTCCCCAATACGGGGAATCGCCTAACACGCGAGACATATTTTTTTTTGCCTTTTTAAGTAAAAAAAAAAAAAGAAACGCCACATGTCCCAACATAGGCACAGTGAGCGCAAGGTCTCTACCCACGCACACGAGAATCGTTCTTGGTATCTCGAATTTCCTCGTGCGTAAATGCCTCTTTGATCCAACATCGTTCCAATTAATTAATGAAAGATCATCTCGCAATGAAACGCATACCTGCGATAAAAAATAGCTCACGACGAAATATCTTCTGAAAGATACACGAATCGAGTTTTTTTTTAGAAATCATCAAAAATGGTTTAGCAATAAATTCGGCTGATTAAAAATTATAGAATAAATTATTCAATGATTTAGCTTTTGGAGACCATATTTTTCCCTTCGTTATTATTCTTCATTTGTCATCACCATTCATAGTTATTACCATCATTTTTTATTATTTTATTACCAATTATATTTACTGTTTTTTTACAAAGTTCATGTTCAACTATTTTTTTGGAGGTCTCTTCTTTTGTGATGAAACTATATATTCGAAAGGCAATTGAAACTTAAATTTTCAGAAATTTTTTGAAGCAGGATCCTTGTTCGGACGTGAAATACATTACAAAAAATTATTATATGTTTAATACACTTTTAACATACAAAAACACCATTTTAATAGAATGTCTCGATTAGTAGGTTGAGTCTGTGCTATTGTTGAAATTTCCGAAATGGGTCATCTCGAACGGAATACTTTTGAATTTTTCGCTTTAAAATATCACTAGCAACTGAGTGAACTTGAATTTTCAGCGTAAAGGCAAAAATAACAATATGTCGGCGAAAAATACGAATGAAAAAAAATCGCATTTTTCTACTGCCTTCTACCAAAGAAATAGCGAAAATAAAAATTCTCAAATAATAATTATTTAATCCTGAC
The DNA here is from genome assembly GCA_030522765.1 of Ophioninae sp. B BG-2022a. Classification (NCBI taxonomy): domain Eukaryota; kingdom Metazoa; phylum Arthropoda; class Insecta; order Hymenoptera; family Ichneumonidae; species Ophioninae sp. B BG-2022a. Next base: position 29,194 of record JAPYZJ010001899.1, read on the forward strand.
TTGAGAAATATTCGATTGATTTTCGATCGAACTATCTTTTGTCAAAGGTTCAGGCTGCGATTATTAACCAATATTTTCTTTTAAATTATTTTGATAATTTTTTTTATGTTATCTGCACAGAAATTATTTAGAACGAAGAAATAAAAATAATTAAATTTCTCGATCTCGTTTTCTTAAAACGGTGATGTATCGGGTGAGTTCCGTTCGTCTCGGATCATCAATCGTCCCGTGTGTCAATTAACGTCCTTCCGTCTCATTACTACGAGTCCCGTCTGTTATTCGGACATTTTTGCCAAGTCCGAGTTCTTTCCTTGCATATAAAATGAAGCATGTGCGTGGTCTGTGCACGTTGAAACAACGACGCTCGTCGGCGATTAATAATACTCCAATGCTCGTACGCTTGACGATAATTAACGAGGAAACATTCCCATTTCGTGTTTCAGCTTCGGCAAGCGGACGGGTGGCAGCGCCAGGAGACCCAACGAATGCTTCGTCCTCGAACCGTCCGAGATGATAGTGGTAAGTGCTTGATATATTTGTACGCTTTCATTCCTGCTTCCTACTTCTTTTTTTCCACTATGTACAACAATTCGTATTATTCTGTAAAAACAGAAACGAAAATCAGTTCGGATTTATCATTATTTAATTAAAAGGAATTAACATTATATCTTTTTGGGCTCAAACGCGTGGAAAAAAAATTAATAACCGTATTTAATTTAAAAAAATTAAACTTTGTTGTTAGACAGTTCTTTTTTAAAATAATTTAGCAACAACGTTGAAGTTCTAATGGTTTAACTGAAACAATATTTTTATTTCTCTTTATATCTATATTTTTATGTGCCAATAAAAGATACATAAATATTATTAAATATTGAAATAAAAATATCGTGGTGTTCCAACAATATTTTTATTTTTTTTCTTTATTTTTTTTCGTTACTCAAAGAATTTTCTTTTGAAAATTCCTAATAAATAACCAGGCAATTAATAATAGAGAATTATAACGATTTCTTCTTTTACGATTTGCCTTTGTTGTCAATATTTTTATCCTTTCTCTCTACGGGTATTTTCCATAATATTAAATTCATGAAAAATTACGTAACGACGAGAACGACAATTCGTATGATCTAATTACGAAAGAAGAGAAAAGTGCAAAAAAATTATTAATAAATGTCATACGGTGTTTCGGTAAAATTATACCTGTACGCATACGCGTAATAAAACCAAACGCATTTTGTTGAGCCCTCAATGTTGCGATCCTTTCGAGATTTGTATTTGCGGATAACACGTTCGTGCAATATGCGAATGTGAAATTCAGTCGGCGTGTCATATTAAGTTCAGGGTCACGTCGTAGGTTCGGATTAACGTAACTACACGGCAACCTGTACGTTGAAAACGCGTACGTTTGTATAGACGTGTATAGGTGTGAGTGTGTCTAGTCTCAGTGATACCGCGTTTACTCTCAGTTATTAAATGTTCCACCAAGCTTATTAATATTGACCTTGTTCCGGAGCAATTAAATCCGAGCTCTCGAGATCCAGCAATATCGAAACCATATCGAAATCCTTTGCGGGTAAACAATAATCAAATCTCCAAACGTGTAGTAAGTCAAACTCGTTGGCAAAAAAGTATTCCGGCGAATATATATTTATTGAGAATTTTAATTCATTAATGTTTTTATTTTTTATTCTCCATTTATCCACTTTTCGAAAGTGTATCTTTGCGGGCTTTTTACATTTTCATGCAACTGTTTCGTTTTGATTTGATACTTGACCGACGGATCAGCTTAATTAATTAATTAATTACCGTATTTATTAACACGGATTGGCGACTTCAATGCTTTTTAATTGATTGAAGTTTAAGTTAATTGTTAATAATTAATAATTCAGAAACTATTCAAGATATATTATAATATATCTTGAATTGTTTTTGAATGATTAAAAATACGATAATTATCAATACCGTTGAAAATACAGGTTTCCGATACTCAGCTGAAAGATCTGGTATTTATCCAAACTGTAAAAGACACGAGTATCCGATCGAAAAATTCGATAGACGGGGATGGCCTGTGAGCCTCTTGATATCGAGATGAAAGACAATGCCGTCGAGAAAGAGAGTATAGACGCGGAGACCCGAGAAGCACAAACCTCCACGACAGCTAATCGATATCACCTCTCGCTCCAGAGTTATGCCTACCTACCTATATAACACAAATTCCCTCGAACCTCCAACTTCATCTCATATACATGCAAACGCCCCCTACACGTCCCGCAAACTTTCAATACCCGGTAAAATCCGACTCCAACGTGCTGGAATATCACGAAACACATCGTCGTGCCTTTACCATTCTGGACATTCAGAACGCGATCCTTCGCCATGAAAATTTTGGAATTCCAGCCCGAAACGTTATTTCGAAACTAATAATATTCCAAAATCGAACAATTCTTCGTGAACTAAAAATTCGATGAACAAAACTCCACCGAGTGTCAGCTTTGGATGTAGTAATAATGACGATAACAAAAGATGCTTAATTCTTCAGTTGAAACAATAAAAGTAATATTTATCGATATCTCTGGCTATTTCCAAATTTAAATTAAATTTTCGTTTCGTATAAGGACGAATCGTTAAGGAAATTCGTAAAGTCTATCGTCCTGGAAACTTGCTGAAACTCACCCTAGCCCTAATTAATATACACTCCAGTGTCCCCTTTTAATTACACATCGAAATTCATCAGTCAAGTAGTTGTCGTATTAAAAAAGAAAGTCTTCGTATTTCTGCAAAAAATCAATGCTTTTGGAGGAGATTGTTGAATAAATTGTATATTTGTTTAAAATACATTTCAAGCAGATCTACTAAATTTTTAATTGCCAGAACATCGTGGAAATAAAACGATTAAACAAAAAAAAAACCTAAAGTGCCAAAATGTCCAACTACCATCCTGTCATTATCATTCTATCTGTTTTCAAACTAGGGAATAATCAAAATTTCAAAAGTTTGGAAATGTTAAACTACTATTCTCACCCTATGAGTCCTAATTGGTCACAAAAACTGTGGACGTTTAAAATTGGGAATATTCGTAAAAACCCTGGCCAATACCCAATAATCCATTCCCTAGAAAAATCCTTACTCAAAATTAAAACAATCCGTACAGTAAAAAAAAAAAAGAATTTTAGTCGGAAAAGCCCATGCTTCCATTCGGTCTGGAACACCCTATATACGTTCGCGCATAAGGCCAGCCAAGACGGTGCTGCCATCTTCAAGCTGAAAACTGTCTTGCCGACCTAACGTCGGTTAATGATATTTCTGCGCAGCTGCCTCGCCCACGGTAAATGCTCATGTGAGCGAGAGGTCTCCGTTACCAGTTCAAAGATGACGCACACTCCGCCCACTAGCTATTAACTGACTCGTAATTAGTGAGGTATTACTAGATAGATATAGAAAACCAAAAAAATTCGTGAAAATTTAAAGCATCATTGTTCTTGATGAATTTACAGTATTTGAATTATTTTAGATTTTTTCACTCAATAAATTGGTAATTATAAATATATAAAGTTAACTTAAAATTTTAAGAAGTGATAGTTTTTGATATTATAATAATACATAAGTTATTTTAGAATTTTTCAGTTAATAATTTTGTATTTATAAACATATGTATTAAACTCTGAAAATATTATGTTATTAAGATTTAGAACCGGGCGATTGATTGGCCCAGATTTCGAACAGACTACGTTGTGGCGTTTCATAGGTAATTTATAAAATAATGAAATGTTATATTTTATTTAACGGTTAATTAATCAGTAATCGTTTGAAGACTCAAAATATACATCTTCCTTTTTGGCAATTAATCACTGATAAAACCTCAGCCAAGTACATGCCAATATCGACGAATTTAGTTTCAATTATTATTGAAAGAGTAAAATTAATATTCTAAAATGATTAATGAATATGAATTAATTTTCTTCAATGTATTAAATATTTAATTAATATTTTAAAACGTATTGAATATTTAATTAATATTTTTAAACGTATTGAATATTTAATTAATATTTTTAAACGTATTGAATATTTAATTAATATTTTTAAACGTATTGAATATTTAATTAAAATTTTTTAATGTATTTATTATTGTATTAAATTACTTCGCCAGTCGCAATAGACAATATAGAAGCCAAAGTATGGATATCGATTGATCGTCACGGGATTACGAACAACAATAGTTGCAATCAATTCGAAAACGTACAACAATAACGTTCGGAGTTTCCGTTGCATGCAGCAACGTGAAAGCTTTCAGAAACAAAATGAAATTCGATAATAAACCGTTTCTTTCTCCTCGGTGTTCACTGCATTTTGCAATAGTCGAAAAAGCCAGAAATAGATATATTTTGCACATTCGTTGCTAGCTTTTCCTCGGGCTTCGAACGAAACAGTTTTCAAAAGCAACTGCTGCATTGAAAGCGAAGGCGTACCAAAAAACATTTACCGAATCGCGTAAAAAAAAAAGTTGCTTTCGTACTCTGTCTATGACGTATATGCGTATTTTTTATTCAACGTTGAATTTTCCCCTCGGATGAACTTGCGTACGATGAGCGGAAGTTCAAAGGTTGAAGCAGGTTTCGGGTAAAATAAATAGTGAACCAGTAAGAGAAAACGAGACGGGCTGACCAAAAGAATTATCGAACCGACTGATCAAAAAGATTTACTGAAATCACTTACTGAATATTTTTACTTGATCCTTTCTGTTTGAATTCCCGAATGTATTTGCCAATTCAATGCTTTTTATTTTATTTTACCAAAGTTTCATTTCAAATACGAATTAATTATAAAAACATCGATGTGCATTTAATAAATTAGCGTTTTGGATTATTTTTATTAAATTGAAGTTTGCACGATTCGAACACATTTCATTCGTTTTTTTAAAACGTTTTATTTTTTATGAAAAAAATGTTTAATTCTTTGATACAATGGTATATTAGAATTCACGAAACTTACTGGACGAAAATAAATAAATGTTTTCATTTCAGCATATTTCCAACGAATAATAATATAACCATTAAAAAATTAAACAGTTGTCTAACTGCCTGATTGTTTATTCCAAAAGCATCAAATAAACCATTCGTTGCAACATTGATAATAATAAGTTTCGATCAAACGTAAAATTATTTCGGAATTAGCAACAAACCAGGCATTAGCATCGTGAAAGCTTATCTCGAACTGGATCTTAATCAAATTAAAGGAGCTTCGTGGACGAATCGAGTTGTCTACTAGGCAAAAAATAACGATTTTCCAATTTGGGGAATATGTCGAGAAGCGTTATTTCCGAATCCTCGTATATTATTGAACCGTTCAGTGGGGCTACCTAGGGCGAAAACGGACGTATTAAAAAATCAGGAACCGTGATGGACGTAGGCGTCGTCCTTCGTAACGTCGGCCAACCAGTCATGGTCCCACTGATTCGTTCAACAAAATAGTATGGATCTGCATGCTGCTCCATATATTCTATTTGTACCTATACAGGGTATCTCACGTAAGATTGTCATCCGTGAAATGGGGAGTTGGGCGTGGAATTCTGAGTCGATTGATATAAGCCTGTAAGGTTCCCGGATCAACCCCTGACTATTATCAAAATCAATTAAAGACTATTAAAAAAAATATTAAAAATACGAAATTTTTTTGGATTTTTGGGCAAAAAAAGTTTTTCCACTCAATCATCGATAACTTTTTTTCGTTTAGGGTTTGGTACTCCACTCTGTGCTCAATCTCTTCGTTATGATTTTTTCTTCAAAATGCTTTTTTAATAATTGAAATCCGATGATTTTTCGATTTTTGGCAGAATTTCAAAGTTGGACCATCGAT
>JAPYZJ010001900.1:0-53125 GCA_030522765.1 Ophioninae sp. B BG-2022a
GGTTGGCTTCGCGTGAAACGTAACGAGGAATCAGTCGACGAACTCGCAGCGTGAAGAAAATGTTGCATTGACTATTCGAGGGGACGCGCGATAGGTGATGCGCTAGGTACTTTGGTGGGAGGAAAGTGAAACAAAAAAAAAAGGAGAAGATAAAAAAAAAAACAACAACGGCAACGAGCTGGTTTCACGGTACGTAGTTTTATCGCGAGTCCAAGAGCGCGACTGGCTTCGTTCGCGGGGCCAGTCGTGACCGAGCGACGCGCTTACCCGGCACGTCGACGTTTCTTTCCCGCGAACCTTCGAAACTCTCCAACAAAACGAATAAAATAAAAAATACAAAAAAAAAAAACTAAACGAAATCGAATAGGGCAAAAATTAAATCTACGAGTGGTGAATATTATTTTTTCGATCCAATGATTATTCGTTCGTAATTCATTAAAAGGGATTAATTAATTGATTAATTGTTAAAACGATTATTGATTTAAATAACTAATTCATTATTTGAATATTAGTTATTAATGGGAGTGATTAATTGATTATTCGAAAAATTATTGGTTTGAATGATTGATTAGTGGTTTAATTAATTATTGAAAAGATTAATCGAGCATTGAAATAATTAAGTCGAATTATTATTTGATTAATTAAATGATGATTAACTGAAGTTATTAATTGATTATACAAATAATAATTGAAATAATTATTAGTTCAAGTGATAAAATAATTATTATTTTGCGTGTTCAATTAATCGTGAAAATAATAATTAATTCAAGCGATCAATCAATCATTCAAATAGTTTTTAATTGAAATGATAAATTAATTATTGAAATACTAATTACCGGCTATTATTGTTCGATTAATTATTCATAATTAATTATTAGTTATTTAATCAATTATAAACGAAACAAAATAGCCGGACTTCTCACGAATCGTCCCTAATTCGTCGCGAATAAAATAGATCCTCGTTTTAATGAGCCACTAATTACCTCGCGTTTAATTATAACGAGGCTAATAAGGAAATCTCTTCCCTCGTTGAAACATGAAAGATCGCTATTCGAGTTTCGCTGATACGAATCTTCGCTACACGAAATTCGACGCGTGTGCATTCCGGACAGTCATCGTTTTTTTTTTTCGCCCGACGATAAATGCTTTAAACGGTGAACATCGATGCATCTCTCGACAGTGAAATTGAAGCTTCGAAGCTGAAGCTATAAATCCTGGCGAAACGATCGCTTCTAATTTCGAGAGTAATGGATCGAAAATTCGAGGATCGCGTGATGATTTACTCGTCTCGAGGTTTGTTTCAATCAACCTACGAATCGAAATCATTATTTGGCATTTTCATTTTCATTCATGAAACGTGATAATATATTTAATACTGTTCTTTCAATAATCAATCCATTAATTAATATAATAATTAATATCAATTAATATTAGCTCGACAATTAATTATATTAATTAGTTATTATTATTAATTTATTGATAGGATTAAAACACATTATATTATTTTTAGTCATAGTCCAATTTTTTTTAACTTTTTCAAGCATATTAAAAAAATCTGTTGAAACCCAAACAAACCCAAACGAAAAAATCTTTACTCAAATTTACCACGTTCGAATGATCTTTTGTCTATCTACTATATCGACACATTTTATTTTCCGCTTTCGTTTCCATATTACAACAAAATTTTATATTTTTTTGAATAAATTAAAAAATATATTTTATATATAGTTTCTTAACCTTTTCAAGCATATTGAAAAAATCTTTTAAAACCCAAACAAACCTAAACAAAAAAATCTTTCTGAACCCGAACAAATCCAAAAAAAAAAAAAAATCTTTTTAAACCCAAACAAACCCAAACAAAAAAATCTTTACTCAAATGCATCACGTATCTACTCTAGACATTTTATTTTGCGCTTTCGTTTCCATATTAATGTATATATACATATATAAATTTTTGCATTTTCATAATTCGCCATAATAAAAGCGTGTTTTCTCTGGTAACACGTGCCAATTTCCTGATTGAAATGATGTTACGCGGTCGGACGATAAAATCGGCGCAAGAACGGGCCCGCGCCTGCGCAAACAAAGCACGTACTAAAACCGTTCGATATACCGTCTTTCGTGCATCAATGTGGCCGCCAACACTTCGAGGACTCGCAGGAAAACGATCATCCTCCCACTGTAATCTCGTGATATTTTTTCGAACACCCTGTGTAGAGGGAGACCGGATTGCGTTCCCGGTGTATCTGGTAGCGGTACTCGGTGTTGGTGTGGAAAGAGTTTGCGTAGAAACGCGTACGTTATGTTTAGCGGTACAGTCGATTATCGTGACGGACTAGCCCGACGAGCGTGACACGCGAAAAGGCTTCTCTTCGATTCGGCTCTCGATCAAAATAAGACAAGCGTGAAAAAACGACATTTTTCGAAGGCTAAAGATTTTTAATTGATTTTAACCTACAAAACGCTTGAAAACTGTTCCAACTCGAAATCTGTAAAACTCTCTAGCCGGGGGCATCGGGAGAGAACCTTCCGAGCCGGAGATCCTTCGAGCCGAAGAATAACTTTCTCTCCCCGAGTGCCACCTTTTCCAGCTTCTTCGTTTCAATCTCGCGATATCATTGCTCCTACTATCGCGGACACGCGATTCTGCCTTTCATCAATATTATCTATTTCTGCCATCGGTTTTCCCAATTAAGATCGGAGAAATCCTTTTTTTTTTTTTTTTCTTTTCTTTCACTACCATTTGAAAATCCAATTTCATTCTTGTACTTGTCGCGAGTTTGGCCTGAGATCCGCTGGATCGCTACGTTCAATCAAACCCAAACACATCCGAATGAGTCTTAGGAAACTGAAACAAACCCAAACAAACCCAAACGAACCCAAACAAACCTAAACCCAGCCAAAGAAACCCAAACAAAATCAAACAAACTCAAACGAAACCAAGCAAACCCAAACAAAACCAAACAAACTCAAACGGAGCCAAAGAAATCCAAACAAAACCAAACCAACTCAAGCAAACCCAAACAAACCCAAACATACCAAAAAACCCCCAATCAAACCCTGGCAAACCGAAACAAAGCCAAATGGACCGGAAAATCCCCAGTAAAACCCTAGCAAACCCAAACAAACCCAAACGTACCAAAAAAAAACCCAATAAAACCCCGGGAAACCCAAACAGCCGCGAACAACAAAAAAAACCAAACAAATCCAAACAAACCCAAACAAACCCAAACGTATCGAAAAAACCCCAAAAAAACCCCGGGCAACCCAAACAGCCGCGAACAACAAAAAAACCAAACGAATCCAAACAAACCCAAACGTACGTAAAAAAACCAAACAAACCCAAACAGAAAGCTTCTCGACAAATCCCATTAAATCTGCTACGTCGATTTTTCAGAATAAAATATAAATATACAAATGCACAGTAATCAGCAGATCTCCGAGTCCGAATCGGTCGATTGCTTTATCATTCGCAAAACGTCGAATCGCGTGCGCACACCGAGTATGTCGAACAATACGGAAAGAGGAGGAACGTCGTCGCGCCGATTCCGCAATTTCCAAGCTCGTTTGACGCGCGTCGTTCGAATTCATAGCTCGTTCCTCGCAACTCGCGGTTGAACCAACGACGACGAGGAAAAAGAGAAAAAAAAACAGAAAAAAGGAAAAAAAAAATCATTGATTCGCACGGCGGGCACGCTCGTATGAAAGTACGCTAAGGTCGAGCCTTATCGTCACGTTCCCGTATTTTCTCAAACGATCGAACCACCATTCGTTTCTGCCTTTTTGAAAATATTTTTTTCTCTCGTTTTTTTTTTCTTGTCCTTCTCGGCAATCCGATAGAAAACGACGATAGCGGGAATGAGGAAAAGATTGTTTCGCGGACGTACGCGCGGATATGTTTTCACCTGCGCCAAGAATACTCGTATTGAAATTACATCGAAGCGCAATCGATACCACGGGATCGCGTAATAATTGTTATGACCTCACGATCCACAGGGAAACAGCTTCGATCGCGTACGCAGAACGCGCGATAGGTACAATCGATACGGAACGTTTCGTTCGAACCGGTTACCACGACGACGTGAATTTTTTTATTGCCTTTTTTTTTTGTTTCTTCAGTTGAAAAAAATTGATTTTTCTATTGGTCAAAATTCTTTTTTCCTTTCGTTAAATAAAAAATAAAACAAAACAAAATAACGATTTGCGAAAAAAAGCGGAAAATAATTCTCGCAGAGAAGCAAAAAAATAAAAATAACCCAAACAAAAATGAATTCTCTAAAAAACCCAAAGAATAATCGTTTTCGAAGAAACCAGAAATATAATATTCTCAACAAAAAAAAATTTAATTTTTTAAAAAAGCAAAACAATATCTAATCATTTTCGGAAAACCCAAAAATATAATAATTCTCGCGAAAAGCGAAAAAAAACGTAATAATTTTGAAAAAAGGAAAAATATAATAAATCCCGAAAAAGCAGACAAATAATAATTTTTGAAACAAAAAAGCCAACCCAAACGAACCTCGATTTTACAAATCGAATTGTGAATCGAATTTTGCAGAACGCCGGTGAGAGCAGAATCCCAGTGCCGAGAGCCGCAAGGCCATCCTTCCTCCCGAAATCGAGGCTGATCGGATCCTCGAAGATCGGCTCGCATCATCAAGGTCACAGAAGGTCGAACATCCTGTCGAGTTGCCTGACGTTCACGGAGCATGACGACGTCGCGGCACCGACGCAAAGGGGAAAGTTCTCCGGCGGAATTTTCGCCTCGACGCCCCTCTCGGAAGGTATTTTCAATGGGTGGAAAAAAATCTTTCAAAAAAAGACGAAACGTCAGTGTAAAACGAAAAAAACTAATAAAAATCAATAATAATTGTTTGGGTTTGTTTGGGTTCGCAGGTAAACTAGGAGACACCACGTTCACCCTACAGAATCCAGTGTGGACCGGAAAAGAGCACGATATCAATGACTCCACGTTCAGCATACCCTCGGTCTGGACGGTGAAGGAAAATGATGTCCAAGATTCGCCATTCCTCGAGCACACCGAGGACAAGATATTCGGGTAAATTTCGAGATACATCGATTCGAGATAATATTGGGAAAAATAATTCACGAAGATCAAAATTTCTTTAACTAGTTAATTAACGTTAATTAGCCAATAATTGATTTGATGAAAAATTGATATTTTATTTAATTAATAATTGCTATAGCTGATCATTTGTAATCAATTCGTTGCTTTAATTAATAATTAATAGTTATAACGTTACGAGAAGCACATTTCTTTTTGCAGAATTTGATCAATTTTACTGTTTAGTTATTTTGATACTTAACGATTGTATTTGGAATTTATTGGAATTTTTCTGAAACTGTTTAATTTTATTGAAAATTCTCTTATTTTGATGACGATATATTAATTTTATCGAAAATTTACCAAATTTATGGAAATCTACCAATTTTACTGAAATTTTATTATCTTCATTGAAAATTAACGAATTTTGTAAAAAAAAGTCTTAACATTACTAAAACTTCACAAATCCGACTAAATTGGTTGAATTGACTGAATAAAAATAGACCGACCTTGATTTCGACTGAATTGACTGAATTCGACTGAATCTCCCAAGAAACCGAACAAATCGTTAATCAAGACATAACTAAAAAGTGATTATTTTTGCAGCAGTTTGCACGATAATCAAATGAGCATAATCGAGGACGTAGGTGAGAGTTGTCTGATCGATTTGAACCTGGTTGGTTTCAACGAGACGTCAACACCGGCATCCTCGACGCCTCATTACTTGATGCTGAACCAGAAGCAGAATTCGTTCGAGCACGACGAGAGTTTGGGCATATTGACGCCGGATCAGATGACGGACTTCACTCTGGGTACATTGGGTTGCTCGAGGACGCCGTCCTGCGAGAATTTGACGGGGGGTTCGATCGGGTCACGTTTGCCTCGGGGATCAACATCGAGGCCTTCGGAGACCGAGGTTGTTTTGACTTCACCGGAAAACGGTGAGCCGACCGAGGGTTCCAGCGAGAGAACTCCATCACCCGAAGAATTGCCGTTGGACCCGAAACCAACGATTGAAAGTTCGAGCAGAACCGTTCCATCGAGTTTCGTCACTTCGGTCACCAGCATTACCAGCTTAGAAGCCGGATATCAGGGAGACGGTGAAAACTCCCGACCGGCCAGTCGCGGCGGCGATCAACCCCGAAACGCCCCGTCAAACATGCCACCACCTTGTCGTCAAGATCCCATGACCGATTCTGATTTCTTCACCGAGAGCGACGCTGACGCTCATGAAGACATCGGACGTGGCGATCGACGCGCCCAAGTTATCGACGGCACCCTCTTCTGCGCACCCGGTGGACGCAGGTGCCCCAGCTTCACCGGCGAAGAAATGGACTCCAGCGGCATCTACTCCGACCTTGACAAACGACAAGACGACCTCAACCCCGAATTAATACCCAGCGAGGATCGCACTCCTGATACCGTTGATACCGAAGTCTCACAGAGAAGCCAACCTTCCCCTATCAAACCGGAAGTCATACTCAACTTCCTTCAGGTACCAGAGAAATATCTGCTATTCGACAATGGAGATCGAAACATTTTCGATATCATCTGGACATTGTGGAAGTAACCTCGATTTTTCTTTTTCATTTTTATACGTTTCGAGGAATATCGAATTTCGTGAAAATTCAGAATTTATCGAGTTATCTCGAGAGATTTTACTATTTTTGTTGGGATTTGAATTTATCGATTTTTAATGATGTTTGGCTTTGGTAAAAAATCGCCATTTTGAATGTTACCGTTTCTTCATAAAAAATCGCAATCCCGAAAGCAAAAACATCGCATTGGTTTTCGAAAACCAATTTGTGTTTTTAAATAACGATTGTTTTATCCCGCTCTTTTTTTAAACATTTTTTAGAGTCACAATTTTATATAAAAATTGCTATGTTATAAAAAAAATTGTATCTTTATGCCCAAAAATCGGAATTTTTGTAGTTTTTGTAATTTATTTTAAAAAAAACGTTGATTTTTTTCATTTAGCCAACACCGAAGAAAAATCTGGACGGATCGGGTGATTCGAACGCTTCGAACGGTATGATCGAGACGACGGTGATCGAAGTGGTGAACGAAACGTCGCACGTCAAATCGGCAAGCAAGCAGGACCCAACGGCACTAAAGAAATACAAGATGCCAAAGAGAAACGTCGTTTCGAAGATAAAAGCTATGATCGAGTCCGGGACTAAGGAGGAGAACGAGAAGGACCAGCGAAGAGCGGTCAGATCGCCTCGAAAGAACGGCCGTTGGGACGCGGTCATGAGTAAAATCGAGGCTGGCAAAACCGAACAGAGATCGCGTCCGATGAGGAAGGAAGTCAAGTCGAGAGTCCTTCAAAGTTTGGGTCCATCGTCATCGTCGTCGTCGTCCGCGACAACGGCTTCCACTAGGCGATTACCTGGCGATGCTAATAACAATAACAACAGTAATCCAAACAACAAGGATAAACGGTGAGCGATCTGATGTCCAGATTTTTCGTCCAAAAGTGAGGTTAAGTGTTTCAATGACTTTGTACGGATTTCAAGGTCACGGGTTTTTCCGACTTTTTGTACTAACCCAAACAAACCCAAACAAGCTCTTTCTTGCTTTATGGTAGATTCGTAGATGCCAGGGAAAAATGATTTGGCAAAACGCTTCGTATGCTTTCGGGAAAAGTCAAAATCGACCTCCAAAAAAAAAAAAACGTTTTGTCCCCAAATGAAAGAACTCGTCACGACCTGTCGTTTTTGGAAACCCAAATTTTCATAGCTGGGGTAGAACCCAAACAAACCCAAACAAACTCTTTTGAATCGTTCGTGTCTCCTGGAACATTCGTTGATACCAGTCATTTTCGACAACACTTCGTACGCTTTCGTAAAAATGCGAATTCGACTTCCAAAAAAAAAAAAACGTTTTGTCCCCAAATGAAAGAACTAGTCTCGACTTGTCGTTTTTGAAAATCCGAATTTTCACAGGAGGGGTAGAACTCGACAGGGAGTGAAATCACCGACCCAGGAAACCGCGCGCAGCTCCGTTCGAAGCTCCATGAGCGATCTCAGCAGCGCCCCGAGTAAAGACACCTCGAGTGAGTACATCCGTTTCATCCAATACCCTTTCTAGCTTAATCATCGAAAAGCGAAGAAATACTCGGCAAACGGTTCACAAAAACGTGATATAGATACATTTGACAAGCGACGCGATTACGATCGAAAATTCGTTTTTTTTCTTCATTTTTTTCAAAATGACAAATTGGTCGGTGTGTTTGACGATGATAAAGCTGACAAACGATCGTATCAATGTTTGCACAATGATCAAAAGTCGATCGATCAATTTTTCTCGGCATGGAAATTCAGCGAGGACGATTTTTGCGATTAACTCGCTATATTATTGCCAAACTTACTTCTTCATCAAAGACGAATAATTTCATTGAGTCAGTCGATTGATTAAATCAGTTTTCGCTTATTTAATTGAATTAATTTTTTTGATATTTTACTCTCAATCGAAATATTAAAGAATGTTGCTATTAATTCAAAAATTCTTTTTCGATACTTTTTGAAATTACGAAAATAAAAAAAGAAACTTTTTAACATTAGGTCATTTTCAAAAATGAACCTCGCGAAATTATGAACTTTCCAAAAATGGACTTTTTCATATTATGAACCTTGACAAAAAAATGAACTGTCTGAAGTTATGAACCATTTAAAAATGAACTTTCTGAAATGCTGAACCCTTCAAACAAGACAAACTCAGATGAACCCAACAAACCCAAACCTGACAAGCGTTTCGATATCAACCCAAACAAACCCAAACCTAACAAGCGCTTCCATATAAACCCAAACAAACCCAAACCTAACAAGCGCTTCCATATAAACCCAAACAAACCCAAACCTGACAAGCTTTTCGATATCAACCCAAACACCCCAAATCGACTGAGTGTTCCATCCCACCGAAACTGGGGTTGGGTCCAACAATGCCAAACCGCCTATTTTTCTGAGCGAAGCACACAAGCCCGAGGTGACTAATCCTTTCGTCCCTATTTCCGTCGTACGGGTCGGATTCGTCACCATGGGCTTCCGGATTCACCAATGGTACCAACGCGCCGATCGAACCCCGCAAAGTCTTAAAAACCTTCCGCACCCCCCCCCCCTCCCCACCCCCGTCGCGGCTGGAGTCGCGACATAGAGTCTAACGTGCGCGAAGAGGCAACAATCCTTCGTATCGACCGTGGAGACTGCGTATAGCGTATACTTTATCGCTCCAAACCGCGCACGCCCTTCCAACCCTCCCAACCCGAAATTCTCCATTTTTCTCACTTTCCCCCACTTGAAACGAAATTACGTGTTATTTCACGAGGGAATCGAAAAATATTCGTAAGATACGGAAGCGAAGGGAAAAAAAGAGAAAAGAAGAAACGACTCGTGTTTTACGTTGGTGATGAATTTTTTCGGGGGCGAGTATAGCGGTTCGAAAACGGTCGATGAAGCTGCGTGTGCTCCTCATCGTTCGAGTTCTCTTCGTTCTAGTCGTTCACCAGTCGCGAGCGGAGATCCAACGAGGCGAGACCTTCGTTCCTGATCTCTTTCTCCCTCTCTCTCTCTCTCTCTCTCTCGGTTTTTTTATTTCACGATTTTCCAAGAGTCGAGTGAAAAAAATGATAATTCCGATCGATCGTGGGTTTCCGGTTGTCGAGTAACCATTGGCACACTTGTCATTGACGCATCGGAGAAACCCAACGTTATCAGCGGTTCTTCGCGGCCCTACACGCGGAGGTTACAGGAGGCTGTGAACGTATACGAGGCCTCGTGAGCTTTCGGCTTCGATCGGGTTTTCTCGGTTCACGGCGATATATATATATATATATATGTATAGCCGGTAAACGCGCATACGTGTATTTACGTACCACGGGATTTACGGGGATGCAAAGTGAGACGGAAGATCGCGCCGAGGGGGAAGAGGAAAAAGAGAGAAAGAGTGAGCGGAGTGGGGGTAGATGCCGATGGTTGAAGATTTCTCGCCGGTAGTTCAGTCTCTCTGGCTATTCGGGTCACCGGGTGTGCGAGAACGAATTCCCCCGAACTTTCGACCCTTGAATGTCGAAATCCTCTCATTGTCATTGTCATTACCAACCTTGTCGTTTTTTTCACGAATGTTCAACATCACGGTCAATAATCGTTCTCGTTCGGAAACGGAAGTGAACAAAACGGTTAATTCAGAATCGATCGAAAACGTGTGACTCTCATAATTGAATATCGTGCTGGGGGGAAACACCGTGGTGGTCCTTTGAACCAGCTGATCGATGAGGGTTACTACTCTGTTGACCCGTATCGTCACAAATACCGCGTATGAAAGCCGTGATCAATCTATTGCTATCACACCCGGCGCACGAACGACTCTCTTGCACCGTACGATCCCTCGATCAGTGCCGCCAACTGGTGGACAAATTTCGCGTTTTTTCGAACGCACGTCTGTCCGGAATGTACGGGAGCAAAGATTCTTTTTTTATTTCGCCCGTTTGGCTTCACGTTCTTTAGCACGTTTGGCGTTCGTCAATTTTGCGTATTTGGGGATACCGGTGACCGCTCTTTCTTCAGAGAGTTGATAAAAATAATAACAGTTATAAACAGGGATAATAGAATCGATCGTATTGATTGTTATCAACAATTGTTATAAATTATAACAAATCACGTGATGTATATATATATGTAAAGTAACTTTTATTTATATAAATAATGTAAATTATAATACATAAAGTAAACGATATTAAAATACCTAATGTTGCAATTATGAATATAGAAATTATTGTATCAATAATACGTGTATAAAAACATGAATTTCGAAATTGAAATTCTTTTTAATAAAAATTATTGAACATTTTTAACATCCAATTCCGTATTAAAAAGAGGTTATGTCATTTTAAAAAAATATAGTGGATAATATAATAAAAATAATAATAATGAATATTAAATCAAACAAATTGAAAATGATATAATAATAATTGCATTGATATCTTCAATTTTAGTTTGAATTTGAAGAATTCGAAGTTCTAAATGCAAATGAAACAAAAATGAATATTAATACGATAATCACGATATTGGGTAGGAATGACAAATATAATAAATAATATAATGATAAATCAAATAAGCGAATAGTTTACAAAAGTAAGTAAAAAATAAAATCAATAAATAAAAGAGCGGAGGGAGGTCAACGGCATCCGCGGTCGGCGTTTATTTCCGGCATTACCGCCGGTTCTTCCCCGTTCACTCATGAATACTGTTCGTCCTCTCTTCTTTATCCTTCTCTCTCTTTCCTTCGTTATTTTTTTCGTTCCTTATTTCTTAGCTCGGCCGGTTTGTTTTCTTCTCTATTTTGTCTCGGTTTTCTTCGTCCCTCGATCTTTTCACGAGACCATGCACGCTCGGGACATTAGACGTTCAACTGTACTTTCGACGATGCGGTTCTAACCCCCTCCATGAGAGCCCTCTCGCGTTCGAGCGATGGCGACAGGAAGAAAGAATCGCGGGGGGACAGGTGCACGGCAAGCAACCACGTGCTACGCCAAGGCCGACGACCACCGCGTTCCCCAGCGAACATACCAGCCACCATCACCAACATCACCTCGACAGTCTCGCGTTCAACCCAGCTTCGAATACACTTGCGCAACCCTCTCTCTCTTTTTTCGTCTCTTTCTTCACCTTTCTCCCTCCGTCATCCATTTTGTCCACTTCCCATCATTGTTATGGTCGAACTCGGAATTTTCGATCTCTCGAAAGTTTCGAGCAAGGTTTTTAAAGCTTTTCGAAGTGCCGAGAATAGTTGTAGGAAAAGATCGTGCCGAAAGTGATAAAAAGAATCGGACATTTTTTTGAGGTTAGAATCCCGTCCAGTTTGCGTCTGTCGAACGCCCAACGAATTTCCGGTGAAGATCTGCGAGTGAAAAATCGCGAACTTTGTCGAAACTCGTGAAACATCGATAAAACAGTTTTTTGAGGTTAGAATTCCATCGTTCTCGTATCGATGGAACGCTCAACGAATTTATGGTGAAAATATACTCGCGAGTAAAAAATCGCCAAGTTTATTCGAAGTGGAACATCGATAAGAGTAATACACTTTTTTGAGGTTAGAATCTCATCCCTCTTCTCTCGATCGAACGCCCAACGGATTTCCGTGGAAAATCTGCGTTACGTTGGAGTGTTCGCGCTTGAAAACCGTCGAAAAAAACAACAACGTCGAAAAGTTCGCGATGAATATCGTACGTGCACGAACAAGGGGCGAAAGATGAACGCGTGCGAAAGAACGGTTGATGAGACGCCGCGTTTCACGGTGCTTTGAAACGAGACGGGAGCGCGCGCATGTGTAGATGGAAGATAGTGAGTTCAGGTCTTTCACTGGTCGCGGATGCGACTCTCGTCCAACGCGTCGTCGTCGTCGACGTCGTCGCCGTCGTCGTCGTCGTTGACGAGTGTTCAAACGACGATCAAAGACGCCTTCGTAGTATGGAATTCGGTTGAACGATCGGGACGTTCTCGATTCGACGAAATTTGAATTCAAAACCGAAACCCAAACAAACCCAAACAAAAAAAAAAGGAAAACCAAAAATAACGACGAAAAAAATCAAGAAAAGCGGCAAACTTCGGGAGAGTCGAGAAACGAGTGAACGAGAAGGAAAAAAATGGGGCAGCAAGGATCGAAGGGACGGCCAGCGCTGCGAGCGGATTTTGTGCGCGACTCAAAGATGCGTCTCGGCAGTTTCAAGCGAGGTAGTTTTTGCACGTCCTATCCAACCGTTCAAACATATGGAGTTCGTTTCGCTCTCGGAAAAAGAATTCGCAATCGTCTAACAACGAAAATCTTTTTATTTCGCGAAATTTCAAACCCAAACAAACCCAAGCAAAATGAATAAAGTCGTTTGTGTGTTTTTCGTTATTTTTCATTTCCTCGAAGAGAAAACAAAATTCGCCACGTCCGTACGGGCGTGAATTCAGTTGGACTAAACTCGAGTTTATAATAATAATGATAACGGCGACGCTCGGTCAACCGTGAAGAAACCGGCCGGCCACTCGTACGTGCGTACGGTAGATTGATGCCCTCTAGCACCGAGGAAACACACTTCGCCAGAAAAACGAGTCTCTCGCTAATCTATCTCTCCCCGAGACGGGAAAAAAAACATCGAAATGGCGGCGGAAAAGGAAATCTTTTTTTATTTACATAAAACGTCTCTCGCGTGGACGTTTCTTCGTATGACCTAGAGAATCGGAAAGTCACAGCGCGCCAGGCTCAAAGATTATTCAGGCCTCTGCGATGCCTTACTTGCGATTTGTAGGTTAGGTGAGATCTCGAAACACTTCGAAGCCACTTTTCTCGCAAAATGAGATTCATGCACGATGCGCTTGCTATTTACCTATCACTTCCGGTCTGCAATTTCGGATAGAAAATTATCTTTTCTATGCTTCGAGGTTTGCGACGATTTTTCGATGTTTTCGACGGACGCTTGATTTCTTTATAGAAAGCTGCGAATCAGACGCCGTTTAACGGGCTTACTTCGTGGACGCTCTATTTCTAGAGAAAAATGGAAAAAAAAATGTTAGAAAAGTTTTTTTTATATTTTCTTAGTTTAATTTTGTACTTTCGGCAAAAAATCGGGCGTATTCGGAATCAGCGGACAATTTCCGATCAAATAGACCCTTTTAAGAGTTTAAAAACGGAAAAAATATTTTTCGACTTTCCCGGCCACTTTTTCGGAATCTCGAAAATCACGATATTTCAAAAGGTCGTAGAGCGGGATTTTTCTGTGCGATTGAGATTCATTGGGTTGGTTTGGAAAAGCTTTTTGCCTGACTTAAATAATGGCGTTGGATTCATACCGATATCTCGTTTAGTTTCCCCGGAAAGTCCAGTTGAAAAATCGCAAAAAAAGATGCAAAGGAAAAATTGGCAAAAATCGATGATCCAACTTTGAAATTCTGCCAAAAAACGAAAAATTATCGGATTAAAATTTTTAAAAAAGCATTTTGAAGATAAAATCATAACAAAGAGATTGAGCACAGAGTAGAGTGCAAAATCCTAAAGGAAAAAAAGTTATCGATGATTTAGTGAAAAAACTTATTTTCCTCAAAAATAAAAAAAAATGGATTTTTAATATTTTTTTTTATTAATCCACTTAGCTGTAATTTGATCCCCTGAGCACGAATCAACCATTAATTTTCCCCAAAACCCAAAATTTCCCCGAAAAAAAACGTTAAAAACTTCTAAAAACACGATTTTCAGCGATTTTTGGCCGATAAAGTACAAAATTAGACTGGTAAAATACTTTTGTATTTTACCGACTTTTTACCGATTTTGTATTTGTTTCCTGGGAAAAATCCCTAGAAAAAAAACCCAAACAAGCAAAGATCGAAGATAAAAGTAATCACAACCCAAACAAACCCAAACAAGGCAACATCTCACACATACTCAAATCCGAACACAAAAAACCATGATTCTCCTCTTCCCACGTTGCGAATCTTATGTCGGTTCGAGGTTTCCAACGCTGTTCGTATCCTCGGAAAATATAGTCGGCTCGTTAACCCAGAAACTTAACGTCTTCCCGATTCTGGAGTAGAGAGAAATTTGGGTCTCCCGAGAGCGTTTGATGGTTTCTAGTCCTCTGCTTGCGTACGCAGAAACCCGTATGAAGGAACTCTCGATCAACACCGCAACCGGCTTATTTTAGCTGCGAGAAAGAGAAAGAGAGACAGAAGAAAGAGTAGTGCGAACGCGGCTGAAATAATTTCAACGCTCTCGCACGGCTCTCGTAATTCACGAGTTTAACGAGATTGCGGGGATCGCGATCGAGCTTTTCGACCTCTCCGTGCTTTCGATCGCCGTTCGTTCCCCTTGTTCCGTTTACGCTCAAACTACTCCCAAATGTATATACAAAATTTTATTTTTCTTTTTTTCTCTTTTTTTTTCCCTTTTTTTTTCTTACAAAAGCACGCAAATATTATTGCACCGAAATCCGGGTGGATGTACCGAGGACCAGATGTTATTGTTTTTCGTCGTGATCCGCCGGATTGCGCATGCGCACCAGCTGGACCAAATTTTCATCACTCTTCGTGCCCCTAAACGAAAAACTCACTAATTTTTATTTTTCATAAACATTTGTTCCCTTGTAAAAAAATCGTCTCTTGACAAAATGCCCGTCGTAATTGTTTATTTTATAATTAATATATACTTGTTTTTCGGTTAATCAACAGAGCGATCACCGACAGCCGGAAATCAACCGAGACGAGTCGTTAACGGTCGTACGAACATTAACAATCAGCAGCAAACCCGCATTAACAATTGCGACGCCAAAAAGAGCTGCCCCGAAGTATCGACTCTCAACCTCGGTGAGTTTCCTTTTTCCGAAAAAAAAACTTCCGAAACCCATTAAAAAACGATAGGAATTGGTACGCTTCCCTCGTTATTTAAAAAACTCAACTGATTTGACGATGGCAAATAAATTACTAAATTTTAAAGAAAACGTCGATTCAATAAAGTTGAGTTAATCAATAATAAACTTTTACTCAATGATGTTGAGTCAATAAGGAACTTAAACTCAATAAAGCTGAGTTAATAAGGAACTTGAACTGAATAAAGTTGAGTTAATCAATAATAAATGTTTACTCAATGATGTTGAGTTAATAAGAAACTTAAACAGAATAAAGTGGAGTTAATCAATAATAAACTTTTACTCAATGATGTTGAGTTAATAAGAAACTTGAACAGAATAAAGTGGAGTTAATGAATAATAAACTTTTTCTCAATGATGTTGAGTTAATAAGAAACTTGAACAGAATAAAGTGGAGTTAATCAATAATAAACTTTTACTCAATGATGTTGAGGTAATAAGAAACTTAAACAGAATAAAGTGGAGTTAATCAATAATAAACTTTTTCTCAATAATGTTGAGTTAATACAAAACCGAAACTCAACAAAGTTGAGTAAATGAATAATAAACTTTTACTCAATGATGTTGAGTTAATACGAAACCGAAACTCCATAAAGTAGAGTTAATCAATAATAAACTTTTAGTCAATGATGTTGAGTTAATAAGAAACGAACCGAATAAAGTTGAGTTAATCAATAATAAAACTTTTACTCAATGATGTTGAGTTAATAAGAAACTTAAAGTCAACAAAGTTGC
Source organism: Ophioninae sp. B BG-2022a (assembly GCA_030522765.1). Classification (NCBI taxonomy): domain Eukaryota; kingdom Metazoa; phylum Arthropoda; class Insecta; order Hymenoptera; family Ichneumonidae; species Ophioninae sp. B BG-2022a. Next base: position 16,203 of record JAPYZJ010001900.1, read on the forward strand.
GTTAATCAATAATAAACTTTTACTCAATGATTCTGAGTTAATACGAAACCAAAACTCCATAAAGTTGAGTTAATTAACCATAAACGTCAAACTCATCAAATTTGAGTTAATTAATGATAAACGTCAACTAAGGAGTCGGTTCTCGACGGGCCTCGAAATTGATCGAGGTTCAACTTCGCAATCGGCGATCGGGGGGTCGCCTCATTTTTCTCTCGAGGTCCGGCTGAACTTAGTTCACGGCTATTTTTAATCGCAACAAGCACGCGTGCTTTTCTCAGCCCCGTTTTCGGGGCTTGCGAGCTTTTAGCTCGATATCATTTTGTTTTACACTCGACGGTAGCGTTAATACAGAACGCTGCGGTTTCCAGGCCTCTCGCTTCCGGCTATAATGGACCGGATGACGATGCACGACGCCATTAACGAACTTTAGAATCAACAACCCCCCCCCCCCCCCCCCTCCCCCCTGCCCCTCTCCCATGGTCTTCCCGCGGCGCAGCTACGATACAAAAAAGATAATGAATAACAACAACAACGACAACAATAAAAACCACAACAACAATGATAATTATGAAAATGATAATAATAACCACAACAACAACAACAACGAAGCCAAACAACCAACAACAACAATAATCATGATGATGATAATGTAAATAACGATAATGATAATAATAATCACAACAAAAACAAACCCAAACGATAATAATGATAATGATAATAATCATGATAATAATAATAATAATAATAATAATAATAATAATAATAATAATAATAATAATAAAAGTATAGTGGGAACTAGGAACAAGTATCTACTCAAACAACCCAAACAAGAAATAAACTGAGGCAGATAGAAAGAAATAGCGGACGCGTTATTGCGAAAAACGCATTTCGGAGCTTCCCGAAAAAAAAAAACACATACACACGTGACGCCCGTATGCTCTCGGGGCGTCTGGATACGCGTCGGCAAATCCGTTTGGCTGGATATCGCGGATGCGAGGACTTGGCGGATCGTAAAAACACACACACAGAGAGAGAGAGAGAGAGAGAGAGAGAGAGAGAGAGAGAGAGAGAGAGAGAGAGAGAGAGAGAGAGAGAGAGACTTCCTTCATAGATCGCTGGTTTCCGACTCATACACGCCCGTATAACGCACAGCGAGATCCTTTGAAGAAAAAGGGCCGAAGAGGAAGATCCCTGGAGGGAGGGAGGGAGGGAGGGGGAAGAGAGAATGTAAGAGCACGAAGAAACAAGACTGCGTGATTCCGGTAACATTTGTCGACTGCATACGTTCACCAACAACCCCCCCCCTTCCTTCCCTCCGCCGTGCGGGGTTTTGATTCCCTTGAGAAAATCTCGCGCCCGTCCTCGACTCTAGTCTCACGAAAGTACGGAACGGAAAGTCGCGAACGGGTTATCGCGATCGTACGAGATACCAGACAAAGAAACAGGTGTGCTCCCGTTGAGAAAAGTCTCGCGGTATTTCATTCAGCCCGAATCAGCCCGATCGGAACAATATAAATAAGAATAAATGAATCCTGAATGGAAAAGGAAGTTTCGATGTGATGGGAAGCAGGAAAAAAAATTTTTTTAATCAATGATTTTTTGCCAGTTCAATGGTGCTCTCAGAAAGTCGGGAATGAAACGAACCGGAAGTACTCTAGGCACCTATAAATGATAGCTAATAGTCAGCGGATTCTTCCGGAGAGAAAGATCGGCCCTCGGCCATGAAACGAAATTCGGGAACGAACGGCAGAACCCCACGAAGCTTCTGATTGTCACGTCCGCTGTTGAAAGCCACTCGTAGTTATATATACAGGGTGTTCCATGTAAGAATGTCATCCGTGAAATGGGGAGTTGGGCGTGAAATTCTGAGTCGACTGACAGAAGCATGTATGGTTCTCGAGATCAACCCCTTAATTGTTATTAATTTTTATAGGCAGCCGATCGGGCACCCCCGTTCAGTGGGATTAGTCTCGAAATAATTATTATATTTAGACGTTTAGTGTCATATGTCCATGTCGATGTATTTTTATACCTCGACGACAAATCCACCATTTCATTCGTCTTGGACTCTCCATTTATAGGGAAAAATGTCGAAAAAATATTTTAGAAAGTTTTTTCGCATTTTCCGAGTCCAATTTTGCACTTTCGGCAAAAACTCGGGCGTATTCGTAATCAGCGGATAATTTCCGATTAAATAGACCCTTTCAAGAGTTTAAAAACGGAAATAATGTTTTTCGACTTTCCCGGCCACTTTTTCGGAATCTCGAAAATCACGATATTTCAAAAGGTCGTAGAGCGGGATTTTTCTGTGCGATTGAGATTCATTGAGTGGGTTTGGAAGCGGTTTTTGCCTGACTTGATTGATGGCGTTGGATTCATATCGACATCTCTCGTAGTTTTCCCGGAATGTCCAGTTGAAAAATCGAAAAAAAAATCGAGGCAAAGGGAACTTTGAAAAAAAGAGGCAAAGGCCCTGGAAACCCCTATGGAAAAATTGGCAAAAATCGATGGTCCAACTTTGAAATTCTGCCAAAAATCGAAAAATCATCGGATCTTAAGGATTTAAAAAACCATTTTGAAGAGAAAATCATAACGAAGAGATTAAGCACAGAGTGCAGTGCCAAATCCTGAAGGAAAAAAAGTTATCGATGATTTAGTGAAAAAGATTTTCTCCTCAAAAATCCAAAAAATGTTGGATTTTTAATATTTTTTGTAATGGTCTATTTGAATGCAATTTGATCTCCTGAGCACGAATCTGATATTAATTTTCCCCAAAACCCAAAATTTCCATGAAAAAATCGTAAAAAACTTCTAAAAACACGATTTTTTCATAAAAATGTTGGGTTTTGAGGAAAATGAATGGCAGATTCGTGCTCAGAAGATGAAATTCCATCTAAATAGACCATTTTAAGAAATATTAAAAATCCAAATTTTTTTTGGTCTTTTGAGGAGTAAAAGTTTTTTTTTCATTAAATCATCGATAACTTTTTTTCCTTTAGGATTTGGCACTCCACTTTGTACTCAATCTCTTCGTTATGATTTTCCCTTCAAAATGTTTTTTAACCGACTTCAAAAAAAAAGTAGGTTCTCAGTTCGACCTGTATGTATGTTTTTGTGTGCGTGTGTGTGTTTGTCCGCGATTATCTCGCGTTTGTCTGAACCGATTTTAATGCGGTTTTCAGAAAAGTGTTCGTTACATTCTAGAGAAGGTTTTAGTATATAACAATAATGGATATCTCGTGAAACTGCCCGCATAGATCCGTTTTTGTTGCTTACTAGGATTCTAGTTTTTCAAAAAGACGCCAGTATACGAAAATTTTCGTTGAATATCTAAACTAAAAAAGGGAAAATAAAAATTAAAAAAAAAAAGGAACCGACCCCAAAACCAAACACAAAAAAGTGTAAAATAACTTTTTATTTGGAAGTCGGTGGCTATAGTCAATGAAATAAAAAACAAAGCCACCGACTTCCGAAAGAAAAGTTATTTCACACTTTTTTGTGTTTGGTTTTGAAGTTTTTTAATCATTGAAATCCGATGAATTTTCGATTTTTGGCAGAATTTCAAAGTTGGACCGTCGATTTTTGCCAATTTTTCCATACATACCCCTTTGCCTCTTTTTTTGCGATTTTTCAAGTGGACTTTCCGGGAAAACTACGAGAGATATCGATATAAATCCAACGCCATTATTCAAGGCAGGCGAAAACCTCTTCTAAACCCACCAAGTGAATCTTAATCGCACGAAAAAATCCCGCTCTACGATCTTTTGAAATATCGTGATTTTTGAGATTCCGGAAAAGTGGCCGGGAAAGTCGAAAAATATTTTTTTCCGTTTTTAAACTCTTAAAAGGGTCTATTTATGCCCGAGTTTTTGCCGAAAGGATATAATTAGACTAGGAAAATGCGAAAAAACCTTCTTAGAATATTTTTCCGACATTTTTCCCTATAAATGAAAAGTTCAATGCGAATTCAGTTGTGGATTTGTCTTCAAGGTATAAAAATAAATCGACATGGAGCTGCGATATGGGACTAAACATCTAAATATAATAATGATTTCGAGGCTAAGTTCGCTCAACGGGCGTGCCTGATTGGCTGCCTTTAAAAATTAATAACAATTAAGGGGTTGATCTTGAGAACCATACATGCTTCTGTCAGTCGACTCAGAATTTCACGCCCAACTCCCCATTTCACGGATGACAACCTTACGTGGGACACCCTGTATATAGATATCTATATATATATATGTTGTCACGGTCCATCTACTGTAAACTTATTATTTCCGACCATTGAATTACGGTGGGGTGTCTCCACCGGAAAGAACTTGGACTTCAGCTACTGCGCTCGTTGACTCGAATCAATGACCTTTTCGTGTCAACTTACAACCCAAAACAACTTTCAGTGATCCGACTTTGAAAATACGGCGGAAATAAAAATTCAAACATGAATGGTATGACCCAAACGATCCCAAAAAATCACACATTGTAACTCGAGCAAACTCCCATTGCAACTTAAACCTAAGCGCAAACCCAAACGAACCCAAATACATATTGACACTCAAACAAACCCAAACAAATCCAAATACATGTTAAAACCCAAACACACATTATATCCCAAACAAACCCAAACACACTTTGTAGCCTAAACAAACCCAAGCCCAAACACAGAGTTTAACCCAAACAAACCCAAACTTCCGGTAAAACATAAACTCAAGCCCAAACACACATTATCACACAAACCCAAACAAACCTAAATACACATTAAAACCCAAACGCAACCCCAAACACTTATCGTAAACCCAAACAAACAAACACCCTTTGTAACCCAAACAAACCCAAACCCAATCCCAAACGCGGATTTACAGTGAAACCCTCAATTAACCCAGTATCGTTATTCTTCATCGATCGTATCGCGTTTTCCATCTCATCGAGAAAACTCGCAATTTTCCATTTGATCCGCATATCGCATAATTTAATCGAGAGTCACCGATCCGTTGCCACAAAGCGAGTTAAGCGTCGCGTAAAAGAAATTAAAGAAATACAAATACAGGTTGGGTTGGATTAATTGGGCAAAGGGAGAGCAGCGCCGGCGTTGATCGAAGATTTCGCGTCGGGCTTGGCGCGCACGCGTTCCCAATAACGCGGTAGACAAGAGATAAATTGTCGAGTCGAGAATAAGCGCGAAGAAGGAAAAAGAAAGGCGTGCCAAAAGAGTTGAGACGTTGCGTACCGACGATTCCACTGTGAATCTTCAGGCACAAAGATAGGTACATCCACAATACGTTTCGTAGTACAGAAGAAAACGGACGTTTTCTGGAATTAAAATATGAGAGTAATAACGAGTCTGGGTGCATCAGACCCAAACCGCTTTAATGATCGACCCGCTTTTTATGGCACTTTTTGCATTCGCATAAGAGATCCGCGTTCAACTCGATGTGCGTGCACGCACCTCCGAGAAAATATAACTCGCCTGTCGCTGCTTTTTTTTTCGATTAAATAAGGGATCCACCGAAGACATTTTTTTCTACTTGTTTGTACGAATCTTTCGTTGGAAAACTTCACTCGGCTCATTTGGCGTTGATTGAATATTTTGAGTATTGGAAATTTGAAGAATGGAACATTGGGAGAATTGATCATTGAAAGAGTTGAAATAATTACAAAATTGAAATAATTGAAAAATTGGGAGAATTGAAAATTTGTAAGAATTGAAAATTGAAAGAATTGAACTTTTGGAGAACTGAAATTTGTAAAAATTGGAAATTTGAACGAATTGAAAATTGGGAGAATTAAAAATTGGAGGAATTGAAAATTGGGAGAATTAAAAATTGGAGGAATTGAAAATTGGGAGAATTAAAAATTGGAAGAATTGAAAACTGGAAGAATTGAAAATTGGGAGAATTGAAAATTGGGAGAATTGAAAGTTGGAACAATTGAAAATTGGAACAATTAAAAATTGAAAGAATTGAAAATGAGAAAGAATTGAAAATTAGAAAGAATTGAAAATTAGAAAGAATTGAAAATTAGAAAGAATTGAAAATTAGAAAGAATTGAAAATTAGAAAGAATTGAAAAGAATTGAAAACTGAAGTAATCGGAAATTCATTGGATCCAATCTTAATAACAATACATAAATAACGAAAACACCATACGCGCTTTAGGAAAACAAATGAATAACGAAACAAACCAGATAACGAAAAGAACATGACACGAGCGAAGAACAATTTGATAAGCCCTAATTTTTCGTTCCTACGTGTGTGCATCCTACGTGCGGTCGTCATCCGACGACCTTGAGATCCCTTCGTATCTCGTTCGATAAAAGACTCTCGACGTCGAAATTGGCCGGATCGAGTCCCGTTCTCAATTGCGATCTTCGCTGCGATCACGGCTTTATAATTCGTAAAGTGAAGGAACGATCGCGCGAAAAGGTCAGAACCCGTGGGTGTGGGCAAATGCTGTTTAAGCGGTCACGATCGCGCGTGTCGCATTAATAATAATATCGTTCGTTCGGTCATGGAGCTCTTTCTCTCTTTCTCTTCGGCCCCCCCCCCCCTCTCAACCGTCGTTCCCGATGCATACGTTTCGCAGCTCCCGCCGTTTCGAAACGGTGTGCTCGTATACGCGACTTCCGGTCTATCACGGCTGTTCAAGAATTTTACGCAGTGCGTATACCCGTTGGATCAAATAATTCCATTCGAAATGTTTCTCTCGATAATTACGGACTTTTGAATTTCGCTTTTTTTTCTCAAGGTTAATTAATTAATTTTTCTTTCGTCCATAAATCCAAAGAAGTTTATTCAATTTATCGAGCATTTGATAAACGAATAAATGAACAAATAAAACTAAAATCTAATAATGAAATAAATGACTCAATCCATTAAATAATAAATATATAAATGTAATTTAACAATAATATAATTAATAAGTAAATAAATAATATTACGAAACACAATAATTAATAATTATTTCAAGTAATTAATTAAACAAATGAATAATTAAATGCAGCAGATAATAATTGTGACAAACCCAAACGAACCCAAACAAATCAGTGAATGCAATGATTAATGATAATAATAATAATAATAATAATAATAATAATGAAATAAATAAACGAGCGAAAGTATTTTTTTAATTTTCAGACAAGAGTCCGACACCGGTGCGAAAATCAGCATCGACGCGACGAACCGGACCGGTCAACAGTCTCAATGCGAAACTCCACAATACCTCTACTGCGCCAACGATCAAAGGTACATTTTCAAAACGAAAAGAATTCAAAATATTTCCAAAACTATTTATTTGTAATATTCAAAAAAGCCTAACCTCTCAGATCCATCTTTTTCGTGCCTTCGCCAAAGCCATTTCCAAATCATCGGTTCTTTCGAATTTTCTCCCAAAATCGAATATCCGAGAATTTTCAATCCGTTTGGACCATTGAAGATTGTCGATTTTTGGAATCTTTGAAAAAAACCGAAATCGAAATCCCTTTCTGGATTTATCGACTTTTGATCGATCGAATCAAAACTGTTCGTTTAACAGATCGGCATTTCGCGTCCCCGCCAATATCAGCGAATTAAATAAACGTTTGTGGGAAAAAAAAAAGAACGAAAAAACTCGCTTTTAACAGGCGAGTTAACGTTTCACGCTGGGAGTACGAATAAAAAGCGTTTAGCTAAACGAGTCGACTCGTTGATAGTTGCGAACTGGATCTCGCGCTCGGGATGAAAAAAAGAAAGGAAGAAAGAAAAAGACCCGAGAGAGGAGGAAGAGTGGGGGGGGGAGGGTGAAACAATAAAAAAAAGGAAAGAAAGAGCTGGCAAACGTGAAAAGGAAACGAGAGATAATTGGTCTCGTATTCTCGGGTTGGAAAGTGGCTCGTCATGAAATTATACCTAAAAGTCTTCTTCGTCAATTCTCCCACCATTATAACGCGTAAAAGTAGTTAATCCGGTGGACAAAAACGTGCAAAAAAAACGAAACGATTTTTTTTTTCTTCTTTTTGGCATCGTTCTCTCGCGCGACAAGTTTCTCCTCGAAACTTGAAACTCGCGAAATATCGCATTCGATTAGCGATCGTGAACGAAAAAAAAAGAGAAAAAAAAGCATAAAAGATACGAAGCGAGCAGACGTCGAGTTTTGCTTCTTTGAGACTGGGATCCATTCGTTTAGAGAAGCTAAAAAGCGAACGGTGAAAGGCTAAAATGAAAATTGAGTATTTCGATTGATCGAACTGAACGTGCAAAAATCGTCGTAGGTATCGAATTCCTAAAACGATTTTGATGCCCGAAACTTAAACAAACCCAAACAAGTCCCAACAACCACAAACAAATCCGACGAACCCAAAAAACCAAGACAAAACCCAAATAAATCTCGAAAAACCCAAACAGAAGCAAAAGAATTTAAAAAATTCGATTCCCAAACCCAAACAAACCCAAACAAGTCCCGACAACTCCAAACAAACCTCAAAAACCAACAAACAAACAAAAAAACCTCGCTAAACCCAAACAAACCCAAACACAAACAAGAGAAACCAAAAAACCTAATTCCATTGCCATTTCTACGTTCACTTCCTGGTTAGAATCCCAAAATTGGATCCTGGCTCAAATCAGTCAAACGATTGCCAAAAATTGTTGGATTCCGTGAAAACAGTTTTCTCGCGACGAGAATAATCGTTACTGCGAGAGAGAGAGAGAGAGAGAGAGAAATTTGGCGGGACGGATCAGCGAAGCAAGAATCAAGACTGTGAGAGAGTGGCTCGAGAGCTCGTGTCGGTGCTGTGCGTCGATGAGTTATTTCGAGACTTCGGCGAGCTACGAATAAATCTCGGTCTTGTCTATTCGGTATCGAAGGGTCCGGCAATTCCGAACCGGAATCGTACGACCGTCGAATATTCGTCCAGAACGAAACAACGAAGCGAGAATCGACTCCGATATTCGCAAACGTTTAACCTCAAAAAAGCTCATTCGTAAACGTTCGGTAACAATCCAACACTCATAAACGTTTATTTTTCACTTTCGATACTAATTAAAGTCAAATTCGTGAATATTCGCTTCAACGAGGTTATTTCACCGACGACGTATTTTTCGTTCCGTCAGTGACGCCATCGCGTCTTCTTCCGCGACTTTCGACGTTTCACACTGATCCGAAGACACTGGAATCCATTGTGCTCGAGATCGACCGTTGAACGAAGTTAGGTTAGGTCGTATACCTGCCCCGAATTCTCGCCCGTATTAACCGCCTCTCGACAAACCCCTTATTAGTCCTACCGTGAAAATGAATTTCTCCGTTGCACCAGCCAAACTAATAAAACACATTTTACCCTTCTCAAAGCTAATAAAACGCACCTACCGTTTACGGGCCGAACGTGCGGTTATACACGGGACATATTTCACCGGAAATTTGACGGTTGATGGAAAATGAAGTTGGCGAGGTTAAAAGAGAAACTGAAGGGGGCGTTCGAGGATTAGGCTACTGGGAATATTCAGAGTATATTTCGACTCTCCCGAAAAAAACCCTTATTCTTCTCGATTTTCTCGCTTTCGTTAATTATTCACACAATAATCCTGGTATTTGAAAAAAAAATTATAAATTTACGAATTTATCGTTCCGCAACGATATCGAAGATGTCGCTCTGAAGCGCATCAAAAGATCGATCGATATATATCGCATCGTACACAATCGAGATATATCGATTTCGCCTTGATTTTTTAATTATTTATTGAAAGTAGAAACCAAGCATATTTATAGGGTAGAATTAATCATTGAACAAGGCTAAGCATACGCGACGAGATTCGAACTCGTAAATCCATGATTCTTCCATTTTGGACACTGCCCCGAGGCTCCGCGTGACGTATGCACTCGTAGCTCTGATTTCACTTTTCTCCATTTCACTTTTTCTCACACGAACGAAACTTCGTAAACAGCGATCACTGGTAGAAAATTCGTTGAAACAAAAAATAATCCGGCGGGGGGTGAAAACACGGGTAACGACAGGATAACGGAAAAACACGAAGTTCAGGACGCCGGGTAAGAAGAGTAGTCGTACTACCCTCGTTTATGGGTAATAAAGCCGAGAACTTTTCAGCCCTCGTATATACGAGTGAAACACGGGAGTTGGACGATCGTCCGCGGTTGCGGCGCGTAGTAAAGGTGGAGGTGAAGATTGCAGGCAGAAGTAGGGATAAACTCGGCCTTAGCTCGTTTGTTGGGAGCGATTCGTGTATTTACTCGGTCGTGAGACTCGAAAGCGTACGCACCGTCTAAAAACACTAGCTGGCGAGTTTTGAGGTTAGAGCGTACGTCCAGTGACAGAAGCGTGAGGAAGCGCGAGGGAAAATGAAAGATGGCGGATCGAATCGTAGTCGCGTACGGTTATCCTCGGTGCGTTGAATAATATTTCAAACCGCGTCGCGTACGTTAGTACGTATACGTGTACGATCGTTAGGTACGTGATTCTCAAGGTCTTTGCCTCGCGATGGCATCTCGACTTTTGGCTCGTGTCATCGAATACTTCAGCCACCGGCCGCTCGTACGTACACGAGTGGGAAACTACGGTCGCGCGCATGCGCGTAAAACCGAATGAGAAAACTTGGCCTCGGCTACCGGCGGAAGAGTACGTGTGAACTATCGAAAAAAAAAAGAAAAGAAAACAAAATAAAAAAAAAAAAGAAGACGTAAAGTGATATAAAAAAAGATTCGTTCGCGTTTTCCGATGAGAAATAAGAGCCGCCGCGTCATCGTTCAAATAAATTCAGTTATGTTTTAATCGTAGCGTTGTAAACACACTGTTTTCGTTCTTTTTTTTTCGTGTTTTTCTTCGTTTCTCGTGATTTCTCGTGTAACGGTGAAAAAGTGGCGGTTTCTTTTTCTCTCCCCGCGAGGAGTGTTCGTGAAGTCGAGAAAATTGACCGATGACGTTAATCGCGGGAATGAAATCGTCGCAATAATGATGACCGTTTTTCGAGCTCCCACGTCCGACGAGTTGAGCTCGGACGGAGAATCGTCTTTCGCGAGTGACAGCAGCGACTTTTCTTCCCTCTCGTTGGAGAGCGCTGAGAGCGCTCGTCGCGTTGCGAAACCTTTGTCGATCGGTGGACTCGTCGTTCGTGACGGTTGCGACGACGACGACGACGACGATGATTGCGAGGATAACGATGATGACGTGACGATTATTAGATTCGTCGATGACGGAGACACCCTCGTCGATAATGGGTTATCCGGACGCGATTGGAACGGCAAAGATTCGTTGATCGGTCCAAACAATGTTGCTACCCTTGCAGATCGTACCGCCAAAGAGAACAACGTCAATGCCAACAACGTCGCCAGGAACTTGCCGGTTACCGAAACTCGCCATCAGTCCGCCCAAACGGACAACAGCTACGAGGCTCTCCGTGAGAAGAGGATCGACGATGCCGTCGTGGGACTTTCCATCACCGTCCAGTATCTCGCTCATGAGGTACGCGCCCCCACCCTATTACGCGCTCATTCGTAAACTCCGTTTAACCCCTTCAATACAGTTTCGCTCAACCTCGTTAGTCTCATTTTTAATTACGATTCATTCACTCCAAAATTAACATTTTCAAGTGAATTTCACTTTATTCAGAACTTATAAGTTAAATGAACTTAACACGGAGTTTGCGAGTAAAATTTAACTCAACCTCGGTCATTTATAAGTTCAACTAGTCCCACTCGAAGTTCACAACTCAAATTAACTCAACTGGTCAATTTGTAAGTTGAATTGATTCAACTCGGCGAATTTCGGGTTGAATTAACTGAACTCGGTCATTTATAAGTTCAATTAGTCCCACTCGAAGTTCACAGCTCAAATTAACTCAACTGAGCAATTTGCAAGTTGAATTGATTCAACTTGGCAAATTTCGGGTTGAATTAACTGAACTCGGTCATTTATAAGTTCAATTAGTCCCACTCGAAGTTCACAACTCAAATTAACTCAACTGGGCAATTTGTAAGTTGAATTAATTCAACTCGGCGAATTTCGGGTTGAATTAACTCAACTCGGTCATTTATAAGTTCAATTAGTCCCACTCGAAGTTCACAGCTCAAATTAACTCAACTGGGCAATTTGCAAGTTGAATTAATTCAACTCGGCGAATTTCGAGTTGAATTAACTCAACTCGGCGAGATACGAGTTCAATTAATTCAACTCTGCAATTTTCATGTTATATTAACTCAACGTGGCGAACTTCAAGTTAAATTAACTCAACTTGGCGGGTTACGAGTTAAATTAATTCAACTCGGAAAGAAGATGGATCAAAATTGCACCACGTCCTACAACCAAGTGACATATCTCAAAAAAAAAGATAAAAATGTATAAAAAATATGGCATACTTTCTAAGTTCATTTTTTTACACCTTCGTATGAAAAAATTGCTATGAAAATAGTTCAGGCGCTGTTATGAAAAATTCGTTCGTAGGAGTATTTATGGATCGATTTAAAAAATTCTTTTTTTTTTTTGAAAGGGTACCCCAAGGTAGTCCCACTGCCATAAAGTCAGGTCTCCGATCTCCAGGATCCTCGAGAAATGAAAGTAAAATCTCAAAAATAAGCTCATTTTTTTTCTATTAAGATACTTTTAAATATATTCCATTAATTTTGTTCAATCAACGATCAACTGAGGATTATCTCCTTATTCATCTGATTATGAAAACGTGAGAATAAAAGCTTGAGCTTGAATCTTTGAATACTATACTAATACTATACTTACTATATTATTATACAGAATTAAAATATTACTTTGAATACTATATAATAATACTGAAATTGTTTCTTTATGTATAATTAAAAAAGGCGCTTCCGGTGATTTAGTTTAAAAAATGAGTGGACTGGGAATTTAAGGATACAAAAAAAAATGTCTATTCTTTATTATCTACTGTACACACGTTACAACGAATTCGGACAGGACATGTGCAATAAAAGAATTTGCAAAGAGAGCGAAAAACTAACAACGTAAAGTACAACAATGAGCTTATTTTTGGGATTTTACTTTCATTCCTCCAGGGTCCTAGAGACCGGAGACCTGACTTTATGGCTGTGGGACTACCTCGGGGGTACCCTTTCAAACAAAAAAGAATTTTTTAAATCGGTCCATAAATACCTATACGGACGAATTTTTCATCATAGCGCCTGAACTATTTTTAAAGCAATTTTTCCATATGAAGGTGTAAAAAAATGAAGTTAGGGAGCATGCGATATTTTTTAATGCATTTTTATTTTTTTTTGAGATACGTCACTTCGTTATAGGACATGGGGTAATTTTGTATGGATTGTGATCCGTCTTCTTTTCAAGTTGAATCAGCCCAACCCGAACCTTACAACTTGAATTAACTCAACTAGGCAATTTACAAGTGAAATTAACTCAACTGAGCCAGTTGCGTGTTAAATTAACTCAACATGGCGAGTTACGAGTAAAAATAAATCGACTCGGCAATTCCCAAATTAAATTAACTCAACACCGCAATTCACAGATTAAATTATCCCAACTCGACAATTTACAAGTTAAATCAACTTAGCTTTGAGTTTACAAGTCAAACTTACGATTTCCGAGTTACGACTTATGATTTTAATAATATCAGTGACTGGTGCGATGACTCGTTGAGTTAATTGACACATCGATTAATTATGCGATGAAACGGATGTGCGAAGTTGTTTGCTCGAAACAACAACGACCGACATTTATTATTCATGGGTCTTACATTCATACGTATTCATGGGGCTATTAGTTATGGGAATTTTAAATCCTCGTATGCATCAAGATCGCTCTCCAGAACACTAAACAGCTAATCGATACGGTTTTCGCATTCGGAGCGTGACCAGTTTTGTATCGCACGTATCTGATTCAACTATCATCGTGAAAACTCGAATTGAGGAAAAAATAGAAAAAAACGTGACAGCCGAGCGCGTTACTTTCCGAACTATAAAATATTATACTCGCCGACGAACGTTCCTTTTTTTCATGAGGCGATGACTTTTTCATGCGAATTTAACGGTTATGATTATTAACGGATTCCGGTATTAGCTACGGTGATAAAAATTTAATGCATCATTATCTTAGTTTACTCTGAGCTGCCTTGAAAAATGTAGATCGAGTCACTCAACCGTTCAACATTATTACCCTTTTATTTATTATAGCTTTTCAACGATATTACAATTTTATCCATTTTTGAAGCAATTCTATGGAAAAACTGAAGGCACGATTGAACAAACATTTGACAACCGGTCAACGTATTATTGTCGGACCATTAATTCTTGCCTACTGAAATTCCGATTATTTTCTCGTTTGGGATACCATACCTTCAAGCACTCTGTGGCAAAACTCAACCAGTTGAGCGGCTTGAAAAACGCGTATTTCGTAAGACACGGCATATTTCAGCTCAAGAGTTTTGCCCTAATCAAGTTGAGTGTTAACAAACGTTGAAGAGGGAAAGAGGGAGAGAAGAAATACTTTGGGTGGAACACTTTATGGTTCTGAATGTTGCATCGTTGCACAGCGATGTAGCTCTTTTTTTTCATTCGTTTTAATTTTCTTATTTTTTACTTTATTTTTTATTTTTTTCAATTATTCCATTATTAACGATTAATAAAAATATTTCCTTTGCGTCTGAACCCAACAAACTTCGAAACGATTTTCAAATTTTTCAAAAGAGATTTTTGTAGATTTTTCAAAATTTCTAAAGTGTGTATGATCGGTCGGATTGACAGCTGGATGGATTTTCGGGACCGAGGTTGCGAGCGGATTGCGAAAGGATGAAGAACGAATGGCTCGAAGCACGCATCGAAGCGGAGGATTTGCGAACGTGCAAATTGAGTCTCGAGGAGAGGCTGACAGCCGAGAGAGAGGACCATGGACGAGCCATCGAGCAACTTCGAGCGGAGCGTGAGTTACAATTTACGAACGATGCAATCCGATTCATCGATTTATCAACCCAAACAAACCCAAACGTTCCCCATTTCGTCGCGAAATTGAAGTTTTCATCGTTGAAATCCGATTGATCGATTTACCAACCCAAACGGACCCAAAAAACCCAAACGTTTCCCATTTCGTCGCAAAATTGAAGTTTTCATCGTTGAAATCCGACTGATCGACTTGCCAACCCAAACAAACCCAAACAGACCCGAAAAATCCAAACGTTTCCCATTTCATCACAAAGCAAAGTTTTCATCATTGCAATCCATTAAATCAATTTTTAACTGAACATTTCATTCGAGATTTCGTTCGAGCTTGAAAAAACGCTTAATTTGCATATTCTCAAGGAATTTTTGTATTTTGGTTGGGATTGTCGATGATTCGCTAATAATCGTGGATTGTCAGTTACGAGAACGTGGCCTATGACGTTAGTAGTGCTGGTAGGGCGATATCTCAGTTTCGACAGTTACGCGTACGATATATCGAGCGCAACGGCAATTCGTTCGTACGACTCGTTACAGGAGAGAAGATATAACGAGTTCTAATCGTCATAACTTAACGGTGCTACACCGCTAACGTCTTCTGGGGCAATGATTAATTGTATCCAAGAGGAGTACGCCATCCTCCGCTTCTTTTTTAACCGAGCTCGAACGCGCTCGGACGGTACATCGCGATTCGATACGCTTCGAAAAACGCTTCATCCTGTAGCTCCCTTTTTCACTAAATAAACCTATTTATTTATTTATTTAAATAATTACTTTTCAATATGGCTTTGCCAAATTGAGACATTTTGGCTTATCAGTATATTGTAGTTTTTATTAATTGATACGTTTTTTTTTGTGAAGAATTATTTCCAAATTTGACTTTTCCAAAACGAGAAATGTTGACTTATCGTGTAACGATAATCAATATAATTCAATCGCAGTTTCGATTAATTGATAACGTTGCGTCTTCAGAGAATTATATCTAAATTTGACTTTTCCAAAACGACACATTTGGCCAATACCTTTTCGGGGATCGGCTAGGAAACCCAAACTTCGAATGACCAGACGGCTGAAAATTCCGAATTTGAATATACCGAAACTACGAAATTCGTAAATTTTCGGGTTTGTTTGCGTTTGTTTAAAATCAAGGGTTTAAAATCAAACTAACGAACCCAAAAAAAACCCAAACAAATTTCGTAAACCTTAACGAAATTTGTAGTTTCGGACTATTAAAATTCGGAATTTTGAGCCTTTTGGACAATCGAAGTTCGGGTTCCCTAGTCAGGCCACCTTTTCGAAGTTCGAGAAGACAAGCTGAAAATCCCGTTTATGATTGCAGTCGAAGCGAGCCACGCGGAGCGGGTTATCCTGCTGGAGAGTGCCCTGGACGACGAGAAGACGAGTTTTTCGGAGCGTTTGAAATCAGCGTTGGAGGCATTGGCGGCGGAGCACGAGATGACGATCGAGCAGTTGAAGAGGGATCACGAGGAGGAGTTGATGCGTCGAGAAAAGGAGTGGCAGGAGAAACACGAGGATCAGGAGAGTCCGAGCGAATGGATGGACGAGGGTGGACTGGGAGAGGAAGAAGAGGAGGATGAAGAAGAAGAAGAGGAAGAAGAAGAGGAAGAAGAAGAGGAAGAAGCAGAAGAAGACGAAAAGGAAGAAACAGGTCCAAAGGTGAGCGGTGAGCTCCTCGTGGACACGAGTTTGCGAGAGGATCTTCATCAGATGAGAAACGCGTTGAAAGTGAAGAATCTCGAATACGCAAAGCTGCAAGCCGAGAACGACGATCTCCGCGATCGACTGGAGGAAAAGAAGATTCTCCGTCGGAGAATCGAGAGTTTGGAGTCGCAAGTTCGAAACGCGTTGAGCGAGTCGCGAAAGGAGCACTTGAGCGAAATGGCGAAATTACGAGCGGAATACGAAGCGGACATTGAAAAGCGAGAAGTGGAGATCGACCGGAAGTCGTTCGTCCACGATCAGGGAGCAGCTCTGAGGGCGGAAGTTTGGTCGTTGAGATCAGTCCTCGAACTGCGAAGTCAAGAGAACGCGAGTTTGAGAACGGAAAACGACAGTCTCAGACGGGAAGTCGAGGGTAAAGAGGCACTCGAGCAGAGAATCGAATGTCTCGAGGCTCGATGCGAAGACTTGAAGGCTCAATTGGACAGCAAGGAATCTTACGAGAGACAAATATCCCACGAAAATGAAATATTGCTCGGATCGTTTCACGAAGTTTCGATGCACAACAAACGTTTGTCACAGAGAAACGAGGAATTGCAGTGGCGGCTGAGACAAAAGAACGAAGTCGTCAACGTATTGGCGAATCAATTGGCGACGCCGCCTCAGAGATTGTCCAGATCCCTCGGCGCCGAGCACATCGACAATCCCTTGGACGAGAATCCCCTCGATCAAACGTTGAACAACGACGAACAACCAATGGCGAGTTCCATGGTGAAATTTATGGTTCAGAAGGGCGATTCGGTTTCTTGGACCCTCGAAATCGATGAATCCTCCGACAATCTCGCATCTGGATGCGCTTCATCCTCCACTTCCGTTTCCCGACAAAACTCTCTCAGATCTGCCACTCGAAACAAAAGCGTGGATTTGCGAGCGAGATCGAAAAGCGTTTCGGTTTCGGAAACGTCTCGCGATCAAGTATGGAGCCCCGGGTACAATTCGACACCCGTTTCCGCCAGGCGAAGACCCCGCAGCGATCCCTCGCAAACTGCCAACGAAAACGTCGTTTCCGCATCCTCCAACGTTGACGCCAGCCCCGGACCCAGACCTCAAGAAGCCGGAGGCGAAGCCATGATCTCCGAAGAAACCTCGGCTACCAGCAGCGAAGACGAATCGTCCACGAGCAGCGATATTCCACGACTCACCGTTGACTTCCCCTGGAACAAAGACAACGAGTAACGATCGGTCGAACGCTCGGGACCAACGCGCGTTTTTCACCTCGATTTTCCAATGAGAACGCAGGACGATGAAATCTCGATCGTCCTAGGAGTACTGTTTCGCGAACGGTTCGATGAAACCAAGTTTTCGTAAAATGTCGATTTTATCGATGCGGAACGAGCAGTCGAGCAATTGCTCGAATCTCTCTCGTTTCACCAATTTCCGGAATTTTCCTCGTCGAATACCGGATTTCGATATCTGGGGGATTTCTCGTTTCGGTTGAAACTGAAACGTGGAGGAAACTCGAAGTTTCGTCGAAACACGAACTTCGAAACAACGGGCAAATCATTGGCCGAAGATAATATATTTTCATCGTCGATAATCTGGACTTTTGGTCTTGGTTATTTGAATTCCTGTCTCAAATCGCTTTTGGGAATCGGAATATCCATCCGAAGAACGAACCAGGGATCAACGATCGAATTTACGACTGAAAGTTCAAGATTTACAAGAAAACTCGTTTGAAATCTCTTTATCATCGGCTGAACGCGGAAGTAAGTTGCCGATCGAGTGAACGGGACTTGAACGGCGCTAAAAGGGAATTTCTCGAACTCTTCGGCCGAGACGATCTTCGATCTTTAAACCGGGCATGAGTTTGGTACAATTTCGTTGCCAAAGTTGTTCACGTTTTTTTTTTTCGTCTTTCCGGCGATTGATGAGTTTTCCAGTTATCGACTGAGCGAGACAATTTCATCGAAACCGGAAATTCACATGACCTCACCACGATTTCGCGATAAGCGTTTTCGGAAACCGCAAACATTGAATCGTCCCGTATCTCTCGTCTTTTTCCTTATCGATCGTCGTTCAGTCATTATCGATCGAGCCAGCTAAAAAACCGGAAGTTCGTAATCGTTGCCGTCGCTAAATCGATTCCCAGCGAAAAAAAACGAAGGCAATTCGAAGCCCTCAATTCCCGTAGTTTTTATAGATAAAATTAAACAACCGAAAAGAAATCATTTTTCAACGATTCCGTTTCGTGGCTGAACGACAACATAACTTTTTTTTTGCTTCGTCTTCGATAAAAGAAGCGATCAAAAAAAGCAAACCAACTGTGCACTGTGATTCCTCTCATCGTTTATCCTTCGACGTCAATCGTTCACCATCGATGACGTTTCAAAACGAAAAATACAGATACGCTGTTTTTCGGAACCTCCCCCCCCCCCCCCTCCACTCCCATCACGAAACAACGAGAATACATTCATGCTCTCTTGATACAAAAGAATAGAAAAAAAAAACACGAAACACCAAGCCAGTCGTTTTAATGATTTTTCATCTTTTTTTCTACGTCTATTATTATTGTTATTATTATTAATATTAATTTTTTTTTTCATTGATTATCGGCGATCGTGCTCGACGTTTGTTTTTACCGTATATTTGTACATACAAAGGAAAGTCTGTTGCAAAAGTGATTCGTGAACGACCATTATTTATATTTATCGTGTCCTCTGTAAATAGCTGAATGAATGATGATTAAGACGAAAGAAGGAAAGAAAAAGAAAATCGGCGCGAGAGAACGAGAGATTAAGAGAGAATGAGCCCAAAAGATGATAATCCAGATTTCTTTCCTTCCTTCGTTTTACGAAGAAAAAAATGCAAGCAACGTTGTTTTCGCGTGATTTATACTGTAGTGCCGAGTATATGCGAATCTTTGCGTCACCAAACCCAAACCCATATATATATATATATACACACACATATGTATGTATATCGTTTGCTGCTCCCTATTCCCACTCGGAATTTGCATTCTCAACCATTAACGGTAATTAATCTACACACTTGAAAGAAGAAAAGGTAACAATAATAATAATAATAATATATAACGGATCACCGTCGCGTCCACGTTACGTATATGTATATCGGAGTAAAAAAAAAGTGAAGCGAATAAACGCGCGACGATTTTATTCGTGCGTCACGGAGTTTCTGTTCGTTTTTTTTTAGGTTAGGAGCGAACGATTGCGAATGATCGTGGCTGCGCTACAAAAAAAGAAAAACAAACTAACGTTGAACGGAAAACGTATGCGAACCAAAAAAAGAGTCATTGATATGAAATTGTGAGTTTCTTTTTTCTTTTCTTCTTTTTTTTCGATACGCCCGAAGGGCCTGTCGGCAGCTATTAGCTAATAGAAAGATTTATATACACGTTGGAGTCACTTATATATATATATATTTATATATATATAAATATAGCGCGAATGGTGCATCGCCGGCCAAAAAGACGTAAATAAAAAAACGATCAACCGATTACACGCGACGGGTGCACGCGGAGTGACTACGACCTATTTGAAACGAAAAAAAAAGAAAATTCGCAAATCGGAACGAATTTTTTAAATTATTTTCTTTCGATTGTTTTTATTCTTTCGGTCAATTAAGCGTGTGGCGTTAACGCGCATGCGCATTGGACGGTTGAATCGACAGGAATTGGGGAATGGAGGAAGAAGAAATGAAGAAACAGGTATTAATCGCCGCGGAAGTGTGTGTCTCACCTACATATGTTGGAAAATTCAGTGTATTATATACTTAGCAAATAAATACCATGTTACAAGCTGATCGCTCGTTTTTACGATTCCTTTTGTTCGTTGTTTGATGGCTTTGAAGGACTTTAATTACGTATAACTTTTTAAAAAGAATTTTTAACCTCTAAAATTTGCTTGCGGGATCTACGCATAGGGGAATTCTTTACGGGGTTCGAGTATTAGCCATAGCTTATCGACCGAACACCTGTTTTTACGGTTTTTTTGAGGATTTCCAAAATGGCGCAGGAACATTCGATCGTTTGTTTTGAAATGAAGTTTCCACTCATCGGAGATTTCTTTGCAGTTTTATTTCACGGTTGGATAATTTTTTGATTGAACGCCACAATTCACGAATTCAGGATCCTTTTGGGCGTCAAATTCTCCTGCGCGGAAATTGATCTTCCCTGTCGAGACCGTTTGCCACGTAACGGAAATCCACGGTACTCGACGCTCGTCTTCCACGCTTGTCGATTTTGGCGTTTCTGATCGCGCTCGCGACGGAAGTTACCGTTGACGAGCTTCTCGCACTTTTTTGGCTGGTCAAACTGTCGATGCTGATGTTAGATTTGGGACTAACGCTTGTGTCCCTTTTCACCGAACATCTGCAGCTTTTACAGTGACGCCGATCGGCCGGAACATTTTTCACACTTTCCGTGCTCTCTTTTTCGAGTCTCGCGGTGTTTCGATCTTCTCTCGTTTCCGCGTGAACGTCCATTGAAACGTCGATTCTTTTTTCGGCGCTGCGATCGGTCGGACAGTCGTTTTCATTTTTGGTAGCCTCGTTCGATGCTTCTCCGCGCGGTACTTTGGAAGATCTAATTTTGGACGGGCCCAGCGTTGATGACGAGCCCGAAAATACCGGCTATCGGTAAATCAGAAAAATAACATTCGCTTCTATCGAGAAGTTTTTTTTTCTTCAATTTATTCGGCAACCCACCAAATACTCGAACTCAACGTCACTGTCGGAAGGCTGCGTCCGAATTAATTTCCGGTCGGTTGTCCGTCTTTTTTCTACAACACCGTTGTGGGTGATCAAGGGCGCTGAAGCCACGCCGGAACCGTGAAATTCATCCTCTTTCTCCAGCGCCGGATTTCTCGTGTGTTTGAATGGTGGCAAACTAACGAGCGTTAATCTGGTCACATTTTTTTCGTCCTCTATTCAAATTCTCATTTCAACCGATAAAAATTCACGATGAAACCAAATCTCTCTGAATCCAATACTTTACCAATTGGACCAATTAGTGGGATCATTCACACAATTCCTGCATTACGTGGACGTATCGATTAAGTACGTTACCTCATGGTCGCCGTAACGCAATTACGTTTGGCATCACGCAATGAGCGGCACAGCGGAATTTTGAATCTGTTCGTTAATAAGTCCAGTCGCTATCGCGCAATAAGCTTTTATATCTGACAATTTTGATGAGACAGAAGTTAGGGGAGATTTGAAAAAAAAAATGAAGCGCGAAACAGTAATAATCATAATTCATTCAAAATGAATTTGAAAATAATCGCACATTCATTAAAAAAGTAAATAAAATTTGTCAACAGGCCAGTATCGTTTCACATATTTTTATTGAATTGGTAATTCGATAAAGGTAGTCTTATGAATGAGGAGAGTGAAAGTCAGCATCGCTTCGGAGCGTAGAAAAATCCACCCTGATTCATGATCGGTTTTGACGGACAGCAACTATTTCTTTGCTGACGAGAAGTTCCCGGACAAGGATCTCGAGCGCAGCACGAAGGTGGCGCCATGGGAGGGGAATTGTTGCAACACAGCGTAGATCCTTGTTGGGGAGGACAGCAGCGAGTTACGGGCGGGGGTGGAACGCAACAGATCGGGGGACATTGAGGTTCAGGCGGTGGTGGACAGCCAGCACTTATCAAAATAATAATGACGCCGTATTACCTAACCTAGATCTCTTCAAACCTTCGTTTTCCCTTTCAATTCAGAATAATACTTCATCGTCGCCATAATTGATTTTTTGAAGCCGCATTTGGCCATGTTGGGTTATACCGATCGACTCACCATTCCATTATCGTTCGCAAAGCTTTTTTATCGTACGGTCGAAAGCACTTGACAGTGACGGACATATTCACATTTTGAATTTTCAACGGATTACGCTGGATTTGATAACGGAAGCTTGAATTTTGTTTCGGCTTTTATTCAAACGGTTTTTCAGAGAGACGAAAAAACGTGACACTCGCGGGACGTTTCGACAGCGGTGTGAAGTTGTAACTTCGATGCGAACAGGAAAGAATCGCGGTATTTTTGTTATAGACAGTCGATAACGTGATTCTCAAGTAGTGCGATCTTCAGTCGATTGGCGTTTCTAAATTGGCTTGAAATCGAAGCCAAGCCCGATATTATTTTTAAAAAAAGGCGTGTTTCAACGGTTCAGACGATTTCCAGCGAACGTTGGAGGACAACACGCTGTTGAGGGACACTCGTAGCAAGCCCTACAAGGCAATGGCCCCGAATGCGCCACGACATCCGGTGGACAAACGTCCTCTCCCGAATGCTTCACAGATTCTTTGCACACCGGTGGTTTTCTCTTGCAGCAAGGGTTCTCGAAAGGTAGAATCGGATAATAGCATACTGGAGGACAGCACGGAAGACAGCTAGAAAATAAATCATCCACCTCTGCAAAATGACAACAAAAAATGCGACAGCAAAAAATGCGACATGTGCCTTTTCGAAAAAAAAATCGACGATTAATCCGTATGCACGACGTATATACATTCGTATAAGGAATTTCTTTCGCGTTTTTGAATCAACGGAATTGTATTCTTCCATTTTGACATATGTCCATATTAACGTGCTGGTTTTCTCACCACGAATTTTTTACGCGTTCAAAACGCACCATATTACATCTGCACCGATCTTTCACGATTACCGACATTCCGATCAGTAATTCTAATCGATAGGTGGAACTAGAATTTGATCGAAGTGTAAAAACGAACTGAAATTGTGTAAAAACGAACTGACAGCGATGTAATCGACTTTCTCGAAGGTTAAAAGTTCGTCCGATTTTTCATCGTTCATTTTTTTAGTTATATGCATAAATGTCTTTTTTCCTCCTCTCTTTTTTTCCAGCTCCGTATAAGAAAGCTCGTTTTGATTTCTTTCTTATTTATGGTTGTTCATATAATCCTCGTATAGCTGGACCAAACTAGCGGGAGTTCTCGGTGTCACGATCGAGAAGGCCGCTTTGAAATGTTCCTTCGTAATAGTCGTGGCGTCGAGACTTTCCTCGAGGGCCTTCATCGCAGCTTCGTGGCAAATTGCTTGCACCTCAGCGCCGGAATATCCTTCGGAAAGATCAACGAGATCCTCGAGATTTACGTCGTCGGAAATGGGCATTTTGTTGAACTTAATCGAGAATATTTCGTGCCTCGTTTCAGCGTCCGGAAGTGGAACGTAAACGATTCTGTCGAGGCGTCCGGGTCGCAATAATGCCTGAAATTTGATTTTTGAAAATTTGTTTACAATGAGCATTAATTTTGTTCGATTGAAAACATTAATTTTCTAAAGTGTACATTTTTATCAAATTTACACTCTAAAAAATTGTTTATCAATTGTAAAATGAAAATTTAGGTTTCCGGGGATAAAAGAAGGCGCGAAACGTACTTTATCGATTCTATCGGGCCGATTAGTCGCCGCGACCAGAGTGACGTTTCCCAAAGCTGTAACACCGTCGAGCTCGGTCAGCAATTGGGCGAGAACGCGTTCCTGGACGTTGCTACCACCGGAACTGGACGACGAGCCGCGTTCACCTCCAAGCGCGTCGATCTCGTCGATGAAGATGATCGACGGTGCGACTTGTCTCGCTTTTCGAAACACTTCGCGCACGGCCCTCTCGGATTCGCCGACCCACTTCGAGAAGAGCTCGGGTCCCTGAAAAACGTTCGAACGATTAATCCGTGAAGATAAAAAAGAAACTATTTTGCGGTTATGTTTGGGTTTATTTGGGCCAACGTTAATTGATAACGAAAAGCTTGGTAGTATCAATATTACTGATGTACTTTGATATTGAGAAAGTTGAGTTTGCTCTCGGTGGCGAGAGCTTTCGCGATCATAGTTTTGGAGCAACCGGGGGGTCCAAACATGAGAAGACCACGTGGAGGAGTGATGCCCAAACGTGCAAAAGCTTCCGGATGTCTGAGGGGCCATTCCACGGCTTGTTTCAATTTGAGTTTGAGGCTTTTCTGTCCGCCAATTTCCCGCCATTTGACGTTCGGCACTTCAACGACGACTTCCTTCATGGCCGAGGGTTTGGCGATGCGCATAGCGTTGCTCAAATCCTCATAATATATCTCGATTTCATTTTCCTCATCGAAATCCGTGTGATGTCTTTTCATCGCGTGCATGCCGGCCTCGGAGCACAAACCGTGAAGGTCCGAAGCGACGAATCCGTGAGTGGTGAACGCGATACGTTCGATATCCTCGTCGCTCAGGCGATTCGGCATTTTCGTCAAAATCTTCGTCAATATGTCCTTTCTCATTTGGGGCGTTGGGGCACAAATCTCGAACTCTTTGTCGAGTCTTCCGGCGCGACGGAGGCTCCCGCGGACGAGATCGGCCCGCGATGTCGTCGCGAGTAACGCGACGTTGACGTCGCTCGCTACTAGATCGTCGATCAACTTGACCAACGCCGCGTAAATTCTCTTGTCGCTGTCCTGACTCGAAGCGCCCTTGCGCGGACACAAAATGTCTACGTCTTCGATAAATATTACGCTGGGTGATTCGACCTTGGAATTTTGGAATATTTCGCTCAAACGTGATTCCGTTTCACCCTGCACTTTACTCTGAATTTCCCAGCTGTTCACGTAGAAGACTTTCACGTCCTCGTACGTCGACATTACGGCGTTTGTTATCGCCGATTTTCCAACTCCAGCTGTACCGTACACCAGGATTCCCCTCGGTACTTTGAAACCTCTGATTCTCTTCCATTTGCCGAGTGCCACGTCCAACACGTCTCGCAGATCGGCTATGAGTCCCTCGTAGCCACCCAAATCTTCCAGCTTCGAGCAAGATTTAAAAACCGTTTCCCCTTCCTTCCCTTCCGTTTGAAGAACTTTCCACTTTGTGCCGTACAAAGCTTTGTAGAATATCTTCTTTTCATCATCCACTATTCGAAGTTTCTTCAATTCGTCGGATACGTCAACGTTCAATGAGCTCGAATTCGTATTGTTCCCTTTTATAGTGACGATCTTGAATGACAGATTTTTGCCGTAGTAAGGCACGCTGATGCGATTGCCGACAGCAAATATTCTTCTTTCGTTATAATTCTTCACGAGAACTTCCAGTTCTGGCGTGATTCTTGGTAGCGGCAACTTTCCAGTATATAGGATTTCTATTTCTTGCGCGCACGATGGCTCTTCTATCATTTTTGATACTTTTACTAAACCATCGATTCTGCTGGTTTCCATAGCTGAAAGATAAAAAAGAACGTTATCAAAGTAAACGAAAACTTCTATTGTAGCCAGTGAAAATTTTTTTCCATTTCTCATATTGGAATTCCACATACCTTTTTTCGTCATCGAAACGCTCATCAAAGTTTTGTCGTTGGTGGGCCATGCAGTTTTAACAATCGCATTTCCTGTGCCTTCAACGATTACGGGATCGGCGATCGCGATTTGGCACAATTGCATAGCTGCTTGGGCCATGAATATCATGTTGTTCGTTTCCCTCTCCGAAATATTCTTTGGCTGTTCTTGGAGACGTACAAAATATTTGTGTCAATGCAATAGCGGAACCAAATTGCAATACTGCAAAGTAAGAGTGATTCGGAAAGAAGATTCAGTGCTTTGGACAAGAACGAGTACCTTGAGTAGCGTAAGTCTCCAGAGTACTGTAAAGAACCCCGTCGCGGAGATAACTGTGATTCCAATTTTCACTGGACGGAGGACAGTTCGCCTCGTGGACAGACAACTCTTTTTGCGTCATCGTCGAGCGACATTGGTCGCACGACATCCACGCGGATAAACTCTTTCTGGATTTTGACATTGCGATCTGAAAAAAAAACAATCTTACAAAATGCTAGGAAAAAATCCTCGTGATCCCTTTTAATCGTGTAACTCGTGATTGTAAACGCGGGAGTAAAATTTTTGAGGTTAAAGACGCGAAACGACTTTCATATGTAAATAAAACGAAAGGCGTAATTGACAGTCAAGTGAAATAAATCGTAGCTCGAGAAATATACATTCGCAAACTAATTTTAGTGAATTATTAATTATTCATTTGGTACTTTGCCGGTATTTGAGAAGTAACGTGCGAGTAATAAACATAACCTAAAAACAACGTACCTTTTGCGGGTAGTCTCTTGTCCGAACGGCAAAACTCGTAAAATCAACTTATCATTGTTGCTCACGCGAATTCGAAGTACACTGCGAATATTTGAACGGAATAGAACACACTGGGATAAACGTTGCGGAAACAGTCGAAACACCGGATGAAGCGTATGAAAGCTGTCTGTTGGATCAATCACGTGTTATTGGCCGCCTGCCGGCACCGGAGGTGGACGTTTTTTTATCATTCAATCGAACGAACTTCAAAAACCGATAAATTATGAGAACAAAGGTTATACTTCCCCGGAAGTGCTGAAAACATTGACAGGTCTGTACAAACGCGTAAGAAATAATCGACAAATAACGCAACAGGGCTTGGGTCACAAATAATCTTTGCTTACTTTTTCTACGCGAGTCGATGACGCACAGAACAGCCGATAGACCGTCAGAACGGACAGAATTTCAGTGCGTTACAATCGAGTACATTACAGTTGTTTAGCGACGAAAATAACAAGAGTAAACAACATATTTTGTAAAACGCATTTATTCGACTTATAAAAGTTCAGCCAACGAGGAGTGAACAATTAGCTCAAAGCCATTTTTAATCTTTCGATTACGCGAGCCCAACCTTAACCAAACTCGAGTTTCGTTTTTTTCTTCTTTCGATGACATCCACGGAAGTCACTTTTCTAACAATGTTCCGACCCATTTTGAATGTCGGTTGAAATGCCTTTTGCGTAACAAATTGCAAATATATTATCAGAGATTACGAGAAAACGGTAATCTTGATGAACACAGCGGAGGGTTAGGATACATTTTTTCACCGCATAAGATTACGTCGATGAGCGAAGCGCGAGCATCGCGAATGCACTACGATGCCTCATGACGCTATCCCACAATACACGCTGATGGACGGTTGTCTCGTAAAGCAGATCTGTGACCGGCGAGGGAGCGAGACAGATTTTAATAGAGATCGGTGGCTGTCAGGATGGACGGGATCTTGTTTCACCCAGTCCCATCAGTCTTACCGCAGATCGCAACCTGCGAGGGCAACCCTGTGTGCCCTTCGAATCGATCGATATCTCGCATCTCAAAGTTTCGCTCTAACTTTTCGCCGGCCATTTTTTTCACACCGGACGTTTCCGTAACTACGAAAAATCAAGCCGGCCGGGGCGCTTGAAGTTTCAACAGTGCAGCGAGATGGAGCCAAAAACGTGGCCAAAATCGAACTGGCGGTGGCGAATCCTCCTGAGCAGTTTCGTCATCTTCCTCCATCTTGTAAACGTTCGACTAGGTACGCAAAGGTACAATTACGATATTATCAAAACCGTTACAGGGTGTTACACAAATAGTCTCAATGGCGTCCCAAATCGACGATTTTCATCAGAATTTCCTGTTTCGATGTTTCATCTGTCCGTTGTCAAGCCACGAACGAATTTTCAGTTGAACGATCTTTTTTTATCGCGATTGATCCGCAGTCAGAGCCGAGAATTCCGAGATAACCGGGGCGATCGAGGATGGCCGGAAAGGACACGGTGGTGACGACAACCGACAGCATCATTGTTGCGCCAGACACGAGAAAATGATCGACGTTGGTGAAGGTCAGGCAAAAAATATATTAGCTCCGGATTTCAATTCAACTTTACGACGCTCGTTATTGCAATGAAAAATGCAGTGAGGTTAGGAACTCTCGAGAAAACAAAGTTGATCGAGTTCGCTGTTCGACAATTCCTTAAGGGGCCGATTAGAGGCAGGACAAAATTTGGAAAAAAATATTTTCATTTTCTTTCAGTTTTACCAATCCTAACCTCTCAATAAAACGTTTGCGAAGATTCGTCGCCATTTTTCAATGGAAAGTTTAGCATCTCGCTTTCAACAAATTAGCTTAAAGGGCTCTAAGTGTCTTCATTTTGCATCCGCCCTGAACCCTTCCCTAAGCCTATAGGTTTGTTAATATTAATAAATCGCCGGCTCGTCCGTGATGCAGGCTCATGGCCACACTGCCTTTTTTTTTTAAAACGAAATCAATTGGCGAACGCACAGAGAACGAGGATACGAGTTCGCCTGGCATCCGGTTGTCCGCGTCGCCCTTTGCGTGTACCCCTAATTGACAAACGTTCAGACTTCCAGTGGGTCGATGCAAACCAACTACGTTGCAAAGCAACATCACGGGGGTTACGCATCGTTGATCGCGACGCGTTTGTCGTTAATCTACGTATCAACGTCAAAATTCAATCTTTTTTCGAACGAACGCCATATATCTACTGCGAAATTTCTAAAAATTCTTTCTCAGCCAACCCAATTTCCGAAACTCGAAATTTCGCAACTAAGCCCTTAAGGGCGAAGTTCTCTGAATTTCGGAGGTGCGAGTTTGTTGTTTTTCTTAAGTATAGGCGATTGGAAAGGAATTTTATGGGAATTTGAAAAGGCCCTTTGAATTTTGATCAAGCCCTTTGAAATTTCTCCAGGCCCTTTGAAATTTAACGAGGTCCTTTAAAATTCAGCCAGGCCCTTTAAAATTTGACCAGGCTCTTAAAAATTTATCCAGGCCCTTCAAAATTCGACTAGGCCCTTTGAAATTTGGCCAGGCCCATTAAAATTCCCTCAGGCCCTTTGTACTTTGATCAGACCCTTCAAAATTTGACCAAGGCCTTTCAAACTCGACCAAGCCCTTCGAAAATTGACTCGACCCTTGAAATTTTCTCTAGAACCCTTAAAATGTAACCAGGCCCTTCGGAATTCGACCAAGCCCTTTAAAGCTCATTCAAGCCCTCTGAAATTTAACCAAACCTCCCCTGATGTTACCAAACCCTTTGGAACTCGTCAAATCCCTTCGCAGTTTTCCCTGTCCCTTTGCAACTCCTTGACTATAACTTTTTGAAAAACCCATACTTTTCATCCCAAATCACGATCAATTCGTACCAAAAACCTATCGCATTCCCTAACGAGCACGATCCAAGTTTCGATAAAACACAAAAACACAAAAAGCAGATTGAGAAATTAAAAGTAATTGTCACAAGTGTCGTTTGACGAACAAAATCTCGATATCTACGCCATCGCCGAGTCGCCCACTCCGAATCGACGAAAATATAACAGCCCGAGGATTTTTGTCCCTCCGCAAGTGTTCCCTCGATATGGCGATACCGGGCAGATATATTTTTTTTTATTCGAACTCGAAACGTGTACACCTTCCACCTCCACTTCCACCACGATCTAATTTAATACAACCTGAGCACGTCTACTCTTACCCCCCCCCCCCCCCCCCCCCCCCCCCCCCCCCCCCCCCCCCCCCCCCCCGCCCCCCCCCCCCCCCCCGCCCCTCTTCGTTGCTCGTTTCACGACGCAAAGTCTATCGGCGATCTTACACATGGAACGAAGGTCATTCTATATTTTGGACCGATGAATCTTCTGCCTGTATTTTTCTCTCGCTGTGTTTCACTCGTTTTATGTTTCTTTAAAATTTTTTTCATTTTTTGTTTGTTTTCATTTTTCGTCTCTGTCAGGTATCTCGAGGGAAGTTATCAGAATAGACGCCGGTCACTGTCGCAGACTGTGCCCACGACACGTCTCGGACGATCCGGGCGATGCCAGTCGACCAGCCGTCCAGGTGAATATTCTATGCGTCATTTTTTTCCTCCTCCGCGTTATTATCATTATTATTTCGAAATACTCCCAGTGGGAATCCGTTCGATCCGAGATCTTTACAGCGGTGGAAATGAAAAATAGGATTTTCGTAAACCGATGTTCGAACGCGAATTTCTATCGACGAAATATCCACGAGATATCGGATATGAACGATCGCGAATCGCCCGTTTAATTTTTCGACACCGAAAGGGCGAGGCAGAGACGGGTAAGATTGAGGCACGGAAAAAGAGATCCAAGGATCGTTCGGAATGCGGTCATGTGATCGCGTGATCCGCAACATTCACGAATACGTATCGGGAAGCCCACGTTGATACGACCAAATTTTTCATCCCTAAAGATGTTTTCTTACCGATCGTGAATTGTTTTTCAATTATTCAATTCATTTTGCAATTAATTTTCGATTATTTCATCAATTTTCAATGAATCGTCAATTATTTAATTAATTTTCAATCAATTTTCAATTATTCAACTAATTTTCAATTATTCTTGTTTCCATCATTTACTCATCTTTTCAATTATTCAATTTATTTTGCAATTATTCAATTAATTTTCAATCAATTTTCAATTATTCAACTAATTTTCAATTATTCAATTATTTCCATCATTTACTCATCTTTTCAATTATTCAATTCATTTTGCAATTATTCAATTAATTTTCGATTATTTCATCAATTTTCAATGAATCGTCAATTATTTAATTAATTTTCAATCAATTTTCAATTATTCAACTAATTTTCAATTATTCTCTTTTCAATTATTCAATTCATTTTCAATTATTCAATTGTTCAAATATTTACTCATCTTTTCAATTATTCAATTAAATTTCAATTTTCTATAATGTTTCAATTACTTCCATCATTAAATTGTTTTCTTAAATTCATTTTAATTATGCAATTACGTTACAATTTTTGCAATTATTCAATGATATTTTCAATTTTTCCAATTATTTATGGCAATTGAATCGAAGATGATGACCGGTCGAGAAAATTTGACGTCAAAGAGCCCATACCCACCTGCTTGAATGCTCTCGGTAGCGTACTCGTATATGGAGCCCAGGAATGAGGGTTGGCAGGGGAGGGAGGGAGGGGCGGTTTGAGTTCGGAGGCGCAAAACTTTGTAACGTACGAGGGCGAGCCAACCAATGGGCAATGGTGGAATGCGGATCGGTCGGTTCTCGAATACTCCGGTTGTTGCTGACGTTTTATTTTTTTTTTTACGTTTATTTTGTTATCGAGAACTTTTTTTGCCGTGTCGTTTGAGCACGAAGGTAAGTGAGGCCCTACAGCCCTTTTGTCGGGACTTGTACGGTCACGAAGTACGAAAATAGACGGCACGTCGGGGGTTCATTAATTCCGACGGTCAGTTACGAGTCGTTAGTGCAAATGACGAGTAGCAAACTTTCAACGTTTTAAACGAAAAAAAAAAAAAAAAAAAAAAAACAAACCCAAAAAACACCAAATGTGATCGGTCGAGAGATTTGGAAAATCAAGCAAAACTGGCTTCGTCCGGGTAAATCGTCAACCCAAACAAACCCAAACGAGGTTTTATAATATTTCGTCGATTTTCCGATAAAAATCTGATCGATTCGGAAACACCCAAATACCATTAAATTTACGTTTGATTATTTTTGTTTTTTTTTTTATTTTACTCTTTCAATCGGGCAAGCCGAGATTCAAAAGAAAAGCAAAAAAAAAAGAAAGAAAAGTGAGGTGTGATAAGAATCCAGTTTCTCCGGTTAATATCTCACGGAGGGTTATTTTCGTCCTGTGATGCAACACGATCGGTGCTTCGAAACTGGCTTCTCTTCTTCTTTCATCTTTTTCTTTCTCTTTATTTCTTCTTTTTCTTCTTTTTCTTAGATTTATTTTTACGTCTTGAACTGGACGACTGCTGGTTTTACTGTAGATCGCAGCGGGAAGATATAAAAGAAGAAAAAAAAAAAGGAAGAAAAGGATGGTTGGCGACACGAGGGGAGGACCAGGGGCAAAAACACGAACCCGGTGTTTGCATACGTTTCTCGTTGTTGTTGTTGTTATGCAGCGACGCTTTAACGTTGCGACGTCCTCAGGATCCTCCGCGCACTTTTGCGCATCGACCAGGATACTGCGTCCTTCGAAGGTCGAATTTCTCGATCCTCCCACTCGAGTATAGTTGAACATCGATTTTCCAACGCTCTTCATTTTTTCTTCATTCCCCCACTATCCTCCTCTTTGAACCCCCCCCCCCTCCCCCAACTCAACAATTACATTTTTTTTTCAGATAACAATATTTAATAGAAATAATAAAAAATACCATTAAAAACAATATACAAATAATGATAAATAAAAATGTGAAATAAAAATGATAATAATAAAATAGATTTCTTTCTAATTATTATAAAAAATATATTATTATCATTGTGGTCGAAAAATTATAATTAATAAACTTATTAACAATTTATAAATAATTGTAAAATTGTAAATTAATCGAAATAATTACGGTAAAATTATTGATTAAATGAAAAATAATTATAATAGTAAATAATATACAGTAAAGTTATTATTATTGTTATTATTAAATTAATAATTTACCGAATTTTGTACCATTTAGTTTCGAATAAATCGAGCAAACGTATATTTTATTTTCGAAGGGAATGACAGAAATGACTGAAATTTAATGTTCGATTGGAACAGGGATAAGAATTTTGACAAGAGGAAAAGATCGAGGAAACAAATTGGACTTGGGGAATCCCAAATTAGGGATTTGGGATTCCGGTGGGGAATCAGATTGGATTTCCAAAAAAGTTCCGGAGGTCCCTAGCAAGTAGTGAAAAATCGGTGTTTCACTGTAGATGAAATGGTAATAAATATTGGCTGGCCCACAGTTTTCGCCTTCCACAAGTTGGATCGCGATATCCCACTGACATCACGACATTTTTCGAAACATCGAAATCTTCTCTCTCTCTCTCTCTCACCCTGATGACTTACCTTTCTTCTTTTCTTCTTCTTCTTCTTCTCGTTCGCCGAGCTATTTTCGTACTTCCTGATACATCGGGATTGGAAAAATGTGTTTACGTTGAGGTATTTTTGAACACGTTCGGTGACACACAGAGATGCATGCCGAATTCGCACTGCCATCCGAGAGCGGCGCGCCTCGAGAGAATCTCGACTCTTCAAGGTGTGAAGGTCATCGAAACCGTTGACACATGCGATTGCTCGTTGGAGCTCGCTTGCAGACGCGAGTCCTTGACGCATCTCGTACACTCCGGAACGCCCCATCAAGTCGCCGTTGACGTTGGCGTTTGCATGGGTTTTTGCGTAAATGGTAAATCCACCAGCAATTATATAGTTATTGTTAGCGAAACGAACGGACACGATCGAACCCAAACAAACAGAAATATACTCAATCCAACCGAAACAAACCCAAGCAAACCCAAAAATACGCGATCCAACCTAAACAAACCCAAACATACTCAACCCAACCCAAACAAACCCGAAAATACTCAACCCAACTCAAACGAACCCAAAAATACTCAATCCAACCCGAACAAACTCGAAAATACTCAATCCAACCTAAACAAACCCAAAATACTCAATCCAACCCAAACAAACCCAAACATACTCAATCCAACCCAAACAAACCCGAAAATACTCAACCCAACTCAAACGAACCCAAAAATACTCAATCGAACCCGAACAAACTCGAAAATACTCAATCCAACCCAAACAAACTCGAAAATACTCAATCCAACCCAAACGAACCCGAAAATACTCAATCCAACCCAAACAAACCTGAAAATACTCAACCCAACTCAAACGAACCCCAAAAATACTCAATCCAACCCAAACAAACCCGAAAATACTCAATCCAACCTAAACAAACCCAAAATACTCAATCCAACCCAAACAA
This sequence comes from Ophioninae sp. B BG-2022a, assembly GCA_030522765.1. Classification (NCBI taxonomy): domain Eukaryota; kingdom Metazoa; phylum Arthropoda; class Insecta; order Hymenoptera; family Ichneumonidae; species Ophioninae sp. B BG-2022a. Next base: position 50,386 of record JAPYZJ010001900.1, read on the forward strand.
ACTCGAAAATACTCAACCCAACCCAAACAAACCCAAAATACTCAATCCACCCCAAACAAACCCGAAAATACTCAACCCAACTCAAACGAACCCAAAAATACTCAATCCAACCCGAACAAACTCGAAAATACTCAACCCAACCCAAACAAACCCAAAAATACTCAATCCAACCCAAACAAACCCGAAAATACTCAAGCCAACTCAAACGAACCCAAAAATACTCAACCCAACCCAAACAAACTCGAAAATACTCAACCCAACTCAAACGAACCCAAAAATACTCAATCCAACCCAAACAAACTCGAAAATACTCAATCCAACCCAAACAAACCCGAAAATACTCAATCCAACCCAAACAAACCCGAAAATACTCAATCCAACCCAAACAAACCCAAAATACTCAATCCAACCCAAACAAACCCAAAAATACTCAATCCAACCCAAACAAACTCGAAAATACTCAATCCAACCCAAACAAACCCGAACCAATGTAACGAATAATTGAGGATTATTCCGATATTGAACATAAACATAAATATTTTTAACTCAAGATCTCGGCTGCAAACCACTGAGGAATCGGACCGTCAGCGTTGTCGGATCCAACGGTAAAATCCTGCTTCACAGTCATTCCATTTTTTTTTTTTTTTTTCGTTTTTTAGTAATTCATGCTGATAAATTTCTCAATGAATGCCCAAAAGGTGACGAAGTTTATCAGGTGATCGAAAAGTGCGGCTGCGCCGGAAATTGCCACAGAATGGATCACACGGAGAGCGTTTTGGATTTCAGCGAGATCGAGATCAAAGATGGAACGAATACGACCGATGTCAAGCCCATTGTCAGGGTGCGTTAACAGTGATCCTTTTCTCCTTTAATTCAGATCGTCATTCAATTATTCATTTATCTTTTTATTTTTTGTCGATTATTCAATTACTTTCCGATTATTTTTCCTAATTTTCAATTACTTTTCAATTTTGCTCAACTATTCAATTATTTTTCATTTTTTTTTCAGTTATTCAATTATTCTTCAATTTTTTCAATGATTCAACTATTTTTCAATTTTTTCAATGATTCAATTATTTTTCAATTTTTTCAACGATTCAATGATGCTTTCCATATTTTCCAATAATGAATTTTCAACGCAGCAAATAAACGTGGGCCAGTGCGTTGGTTCGTGTCCTGGCAACGAGACCGAAACTTGTCTCTTGCGAGACAAAAAGGAGCCGAGCAGATGCTTGGCCGGGTTGTACTCGAAGCAACACACGTGTACACCAGCGAGCTTCAAAGTTCACGAGTACAGGTGAGACATTGAACTCGAACGAAAAACGTGCCATAACTTTGCTTCCATCGAACTATATCTTGTTTTTTTTTTTAATCATCTTCTTTTCTCTTCTTTGATTACAGAACGCGAAGCGGATCGAGACGAGAAATAATCCAGATTGCGGAGTGTGCCTGCGTCTAGAATAAATTTTCACGCACAGCCGCAAACACGCACGTGTCGTTCAAACATCAAGTGGCACACTTCAGCAATTTTCCCACTCCGAGCGGGCATGCAACGAGTCGTCTAAATTCTTCAATTTAGTTGACATTCATAATGGAAGTAAATTGACGATTCTCTCGGTACAGCCCTGACATCTCGATCGCTTCTGTGTATTAATCACGAATAAATCTTTTCCAAGTTTCATCTTTCGTGTGTTTTCAATTTATTGTCAATTATTCAATTAACTATCAATTCTTTTCAATGATTCAATTATTTTTCAATTCTTTTCAATGATTCAATTATTTTTCAATTATTTCAGTAATTCAATTATTTTTCAATTCTTTTCAATTATTCAATTATTTTTCAATTCTTTTCAATTATTCAATTATTTTTCAATTCTTTTCAATTTTTCAATTCTTTTCAATTATTCAATTATTTTTCAATTCTTTTCAATTATTCAATTATTTTTCAATTCTTTTCAATTATTCAATTATTTTTCAATTCAATTCTTTTCAATTATTCAATTAATTTTCAATTTTCTTCAAATATTCAATACTTTTTTAAAAATGCCCGATTGGGTGAGGATTTCCACTAAATTGGGCAAATGAGTTTGTCGAAGCGACAATACAACCGTATTGACTGCAAATCGTACAACTCTGATGAAAGTCGGTTGGTGAAAACAAGACGCGCGCGTGTCGACGCGTCAATCCACGAAGGGCGAGGGGAAGGGGAGTTTGAAAAGAGATGTATCCCCGTGGAACGAGATAACGAGGTCATTGAAGGCAATTGCGAAGGATTCGTTACGGTTATTCTTATTGTGGATCGGGAGAGTTGCAAAGTGGCCAATCCGGCTACGATTTAGGTTTACCGTCATACCAATTTCGTTATCTTCAGCTTTTCCCTGCTTTCATCATCTTTAATTGTTCGAGCACGAATAAACGTAGGGATCCAATTGGGTTCCCATAAGGTACAGTCGCCAAATATCGTCCCCGAATCTAATTTCGTTCCCGTTGGTTTCTTCTTTCCTAAGTAACGCCATCTGGTTTTGGTAACTCGTATCAAAAGTTAGTGACCTCAGTTCGCTATTACGATCATTTCGCAGTGTGTCCGCGCTCCTGTGACAAAATATTTTGAAAAGGGAAAAAATGTTCGAGTTTTTTATTAGAAATATTGTCGGAATTATTTAGTTCTTAATATATTTGACTTACTGAAATAATTTTTTTAACAAAATGAGTTGTAATTGCATTAGATTGAAATCGTTAG
>JAPYZJ010001901.1:0-39589 GCA_030522765.1 Ophioninae sp. B BG-2022a
AATCGGCCTCCCGCTCACTGGTCGATGCGCCAGCCAGAGCACGGCTAAGCGGTCACCGCACCAAGTATCAGCCTCTTTCGATGCTGCTTGACATCAGTGGTCGCCCGAGCCGCACTCCGACCGCCCAACCACCAGCGTCGGTTTTACGAAATAAGTATTAATGTATTAATGGTAGCAACAGCAATCATAATAATAATTCAAATGAGAATTACATGATAACGAAGTTGATTTGAAATGTTTTATGCATCAATAAACGAAGATGAGAAGGGAGCTGGTTATACGTGCTGTCTAGTCGACCATTTTCTTCAAGCTAATCTGAAGTTAGCACGGGATGGCTAATTATCCTCCCAAAGGGTTTCGAGCGATCGAGATGTGTGGGACGCGTCACAGAGAGCTTAGCAATTAATGCGTCTCTGGCGTTTCGATCCAGCGCCCTGAAATCTCGTCCTTGCCTTCAAATTGGTATTGAACTTAAGGCCGTGCATTATTGTCCGATTTGCTTTGGGGTTCTGGTGATGGGTCGTTAGAATTCCGAATCAAACGCTGCAATTATTAGACGTTAAAATGTAAATATAATACAAAAGTTCAATGTACTTTTATTATTATTATTTTGCAATGCATTTATCGTATTCAAATCGTTTCATTTATTGTTATAATATTTTTACCGCGTGAAAAGTTGTTAACATTATTTGAAAAATGTAAAGAGCCCAAAAAACGTCATATGAAACGTGGCTATCGAATTAATAATGAAGGCTCTGATTTTTATGTTTTTCACCTTTTTAAAGGTACTTATTATTGGATCGACAGTTGAGTGAAAAATTAATTTATCCGATAATATCTTTACAAAAATGAAAAGATGTCGAATTCGAAGCTTTGATCTGGCCAAATCGTCGATTTGGCAGGCCAGATCTTGCCGGAGATGTTTAGGTTTTCAAATAACTAATTTAATAATAAATTTATACTTAGAAATAGTTATTTTTCACTTTATGGAGGTTTTGTCAGTGTAATTTGAAATGAGATTAGCTGTATGTTTCATTTCAATGAGTCCTTTCAGATAATTGTTGATTATTAAAAATTACCCAAAATCTCGATATATGCATATTGACGTTTCTAATGATCGCTAATGAATTCGTCGTTAAAATAAATTAATTTTATAAATTTACTGCAAAACACGACAGTGCAGTGTATTTATATAAAACAAAGTTCAATCAATTTTTTTTTATTTTTCATGATATAATATTTACAAAATTTCCGGTAACAGAGAAGATTACAGCTTGTTGCTGTGTCAAATTCATACTTTGTAAATACTAAATTATTTAGTGAAAAATTATAAAATAATTCAGGTATCATAACTGGGTTGTTCTTCTTTTTAACCTAGAATATTCTGTCCTTCGTCTTATTATGGCATCTCATTGGAGTATTGACATTTACGGTTTTTTAATTCGTTTCGAATAAACGTCCATATTTTCTTATCTATTAATATTATGTAACTTTTCATTTTCTCTAACCAGCATATTTTATACGTTTGCTTTCTGTAGAATGCTGTGACAGAGTGGTAAACCGAAATGTGGTCTCCACAGAAAAAGGCCACTCTGTCACACTATTTTTTTAAAAAACCGACGTTGAAAAAGAATTTTTATTAGCCGGAAAGGAAACTTTCATTAGTTCTCATGAAAACACAGAAGCAACTTTTTTTTTAATCCCACAGAAGTCACAATTATGTGTAGTTCAAAAACCAAAAAAAACAGAAAAACGTCGTTTCATTGTAGGTTAAAAGAAAGAACGACCGAACTACATAAAAATTATAATATCCCAAATTCTCAAAAATGTTGGCTACTCTTTAATATTGTGACGCTGGTTTGGGGAGGATTGTCGATTTCTAATTAAAACGGAGTGACTGATTCACCACAGAACACGGTTTTAGAATGAATCAACTTAGTGAACGCGAAGTTGAGCTAGTTGAGATACGTTTATTAGACGGAAAGAGATTCGGGGTCTTATAAATTTGGTGACTTACTGACTAGCTTAGCCTAGAACAGAGGCAACTCATAGGGCTGGAGGGGGCAGTGATAATAAAAAATGTACGCAAGAGGAATGTTAGGACCCTTCTAATATTTACGTAAGAGTTTTTTTCGGAATGTCGATGGATGAGGAGGATGTGATAAAATTGGAAAACCGGGTCAGACTGTGGGAAAAGAAAAAGAAAAAATTATCAGTCTATATTACAATATCCATTGATCATACCCTAATCAATGGCTTGAAAAAATCAAAATGTGTTCGAAATTTGTTCGAAAAAATTAAAAGCTATTTTTCATCCTCCAATGTCCCAAGGGTTTCAGCGGTCCTTCGTTGTTTATCGTGAAATCCACCGACGTATATACGATAAAGTACTATATCCGTCGTCATCGAGCGATTATCAATTACGTGAGGCATCGACGAGTATTACAGAGAATGAAATTACGAGATCGGAAAAGCACGTCGGACACTGCTGTGACGTTAGTGGACTCGATCGTCATTCGAAAGTGCCAAATGTCATCGTCGTTATTCAAATCACCCTTGATCGATCATTAGTTAAAATCTCGAATGGGTTTGTCATTACTCATTAGTTGCGGTAATCATTCGCGTAATTGTTAGGAGAATAACCAGGACAAACGGTTTGTCCAAAGCTCGAACAGTGCTGACACAACGAACGGGATTAATAATTGATTATAGCAACAATTTATTTTACTTTTCACTTTATTCCCTTAGATACTCCTTTTACCTTAATTTTCTTTTTAAATAAAAACGAAATGTGTTCAACGATAAAGAAAAAAAAAGGGCGATTTTTTGTATATTGCTTGGTCTTTAGTATCTTGTAAATGAAATACTGGAAAATGGATTTCAACGTGTCAATCTTAAGAACTCCATTTTTATTCTTAACCTTTGGTCATCATTACAGTTAGTAACAAGGATATCATTTTTTCTCAAAAAATCGAAAAAACGGTTTTTTAAATTATTGAAACACGATAAGGAAAAACCTTGGACTTAGCCAACATATTTCAAGAAAATCCTGGTTTTTATTACTTTGTTTTTTTTTTGCTTGGGTAGCCGCCAGTTTTTTCGTACGCAACATTTTTTGACGTACATTCAATCGAAAGGTCAATTTTCCAATTATTTTACTTATCCTTGAAATACTATCATTTCTTGAGTATCCCTAATATTAGAATCGTCATCTCGCATAAAGGAATAGGATTATCCCTTTAAACCGAATTCCCTCGTTTCCTCTTCCTCTCTCCGCCGAAATTATATTCAAACTTATTTTCGCTTTCTCAACAATTTGGTATAATCTTTAGGCGAAAGAGGCAACAAAGCAATTCAAAGGTGTACAAAGTAGAGGAAATAAAAATAAAGGTGCAAGTCCAGCGTGAATAGCAGTTTCCGCACGCGTATTCCTGTTTTACGTGTACAAACAGAGGTAATTATTATTATTGCTTGGGAAATGTGGCGTACGTACTTTGCTACATGGGTAATATGTGCAGTGACTGTAGTAATGCGCTATATTTGTAGTTGTGTACATTCCCATACGTATATACAAACTCATACATAAATATGTATACAGGCAAGCAACCAAAACCGGAATTAGAGGTTTAGAAGCACATTCGAGGTAAAATCGCAATTGGATTACCGTCGCGATAAGAGCGTCTATCCTGGCCTGCAAGCAAGACGCTCTCACGATCGGTGCTATTATCATCATGGTACAATTACTTCAGTTACCTTTCTCCCATTGTAATGCTCATGTGATTTTGCTATTCCATATATATATGTGTATCATATCGAAACAATTGTAACGCGTTATCAGTACGTGTGGCCAGCTTGAGGACGCGGCTTAAAAAATGTTTCGAACAAGCGAGTTTGAGGCCAATCGTCCTTGGGAAAATTATCTCGACGAAAATAGATTGATAATAACCAAATAGCACTTTAGCAATGAAAAATCTCAAAATGTCCGCCTGCTGTTGGATGAAACAAGATAATCGATTGAGATAATTTTGGACAAATGTACAATTGAAAAAATGACCCTGGAGCTTTTGGACAAATGGATAAGCCAAGTACAGTTCGTTCGGCAAAAGTGTGTACGACGAAATTCAAAAACAATTCAGGAGGAGGTATTGAAATTAATACAGAACTAAATTATACAAACCCTGAGGCTACTCGCGTTCTAATCTACCCTCTAACGATTGACACGAATGAATGTAGCCGCATACTCTTTTTGCAGACAGACTGCAACCCGTCCTTGCATTTGTGGGAATTAAATTTGTGCGTCGCCCCAATGGTATACGAAAGTGAAAAATCTTGGCTAGCGAGGAACGTGCCGCAGATTCATGAGATTCTCTAGATTAGGGGACTCGTTACAGTTTTCGCTGTGCTCCAATTCCCAGAGTAATCGATCGCTGACTCAGCCCCCCTCCCCCGGATCCGGCTTTCCTCTTTCTTTTTTTCCGTGGTCGCAGGACTCGTGTATTATCGTTGAAAAGTGCTGGCATTATCGGGAAGAAGACATTTTTTCTCCCGACCGAGCAGAAAATAATTGACCTCCTGGACCGCGATCTTCTGCTGAGTTTTTATATGTATGTATATAGAGAGAGAAGGAAAGAGAGAGAAAGCAGTAAATGGGATATGCACGCGCTGCCAATTGCAATAAGTAATAGGAAGCTTCGCTCCTGCCACGGTCGAACGATTTATACAATGCAATTTGTATAAATGGATTACGCCCTAATTTTATATGCGATAATTTACCACCCGACTAAAAAATTACTCGCGCTCAGTGGACGCCATCGTTCCATTTTTAATCTCAAAAAGAGCCCGCTCTTAATCATCTAAAGATTTTTCCTAACAGCTGCAATGCGGGAAATGATGGTGGACTTTCAACCACCAATCAAATAAAGGATTTTTTAAATATCGGTCCAATTATTCATGGCTTGAAAAATACATAATTCCCAATATAACGATTAATTAGAAGTTATCAGAAATTGATATAGTTGTAACACAATAAAATCGTGTTAAAAAGTTTCACTAATTTTTCCTTTGTTTCGGAAGAAATTTACGTTTCGGAAAGATCCTAGGTAAGTGAATAAATTATAATTCGGATCGGAAGAACTGGCAACGATAGGAGCATCACTAAAACATCGAAAAGCCCGAGAGATCGAGAAAAAGCGAAAGAGACCTCGAGAGTTTTCCCAAGCGTTCGAGAAACTTTGCGAAGCGATAATAAAATTATAATTTTTACTTTACCGACTGAATCCCGTCGCGACAGAAGGCGGCAGCGGGCAATCCCGAGACGATACAAAAAATAAAATGTTTAAAAATCGACAACACGAAAAACAGCGAAACTCAAAGGTATATCTTTTAAACGAGGTTAACGACGTTCAGAACTGTGCGCAAGAAACATCGCGGTTCGATGAAATTTCGGGCTTATGAACGAAACTTTCGTTTCGCGGATGGCTACACAACGATTACACAACAAAACGAAAACAAAAATTGTTTATTTTTTTAACAGCGCTATGTGGTCAACTGGTGGCTTGAGAGGGGGGTGGAGACTTGATAAAAAATGCACGCAAAGCGTTTTCGCGCCAACGATTCTCACCAGCAAATTCCCCGACGAGTTATCGCCTTACTAGCTGAAATCTAAAAAAAAGATACGCCTGCCTTCCATTTTACAACCCCATAGCTTGTCATTATCTCGCGGCTGGAAGAAATTTAAAAAATCCCACCGAAAAGAAGAAGCGAGATCCGGAAGCGAAAAAAGAGGGAATCGACGAAAAAAGAAGAAATAACAAAAATAAAGATAAAACTGGAAAAATAGGGCATGCAGCTGAAAGCGAAGGAGAGAAAGTCTAGTTGCAATATAATACATCTCCGTGCCCTCGCTGCTTTTGCATTCGTATGTTGAAGCCGTACTTTCTATGTATATAGAGGAATGTTGGATCCACGAGTGGTGGCCTGGATACCGAATTCCTGGAACTCGCTGCATCTCCTGCTCCAATATGGAAGGGCGGAATAACCATAGCTAGCCTTCCACGTGGTTATGCATGATACGCCCTTTTATTTTGCTGGACAACAGTATATAAACATCAGCAAAAAGCAAGATTGCAAAAAGGGTTAGGAACGTATATAAGTACCTATATGTTTAGGCTACATCATAATGTCGAAATACATTTACAAGTTGCCTACTTTAAGATCCTATCGTGCTCAAAGAGAGTACAAGAAAGTGAAACATGTATTCGTAAATTGTGCATCGATACTTCAAACATTTCCCTTTTCCCCTCAAGACCGTGGCAATTTTTTTCTAGTTGGTAAAAAAATTCGTAAAGTAGAAACTTGGTAAAATGTTTGTTTTTTGAGAGTCAGACATTGGTTTTTGTTGGCAAGTTTTTATGTTCTTTTGTATAAAAATGTAATAATCTTTCAATCGCCAAAGTGTTTTTTTCTTGGTATTGTTTCCGTATGTCATCAACTTTATTGGGACAATTTCACAATTTTTTTTCAAATTTATCGTGAAGAGTGTCTGCAACATATTGTTCTACTTTTGACCATTGTCATATTTTTTCACTGTACTTCTAAAAAATAAAAAAATAAACGTACCATTTAGAAAATTGAACAAAAAACCTACAACGGAAATTGCGAGGGAATAAATATTAAATAAATATTAAAACTGGAAAAAACTCTCCATTTTGTAATTTTCATTAGAACAACATAAAAATAAATTAATATTTTCCATTACAAATGGATCAAGAATGATGATAAAAAATGACGAAATGACAATCATCGATCGAATAATCTAACAAAGACTAAAGTATTTAAATTTTATCATCGTATCAATATCGTCAGATTTCCATAAATCTGTAATAGAAATTCTCGATCAATAATTTCGGGACACGATTTCATTCTCGATTCACGTTTAGTCTATCGCGCACCGAGATGAATATTTCTTCGGACATTTTCACACGAATATTCTACGCGACAATTAATGCCATATCGCGTTCGCATGAAAAAAGTGCCAAGGTTATTTTTGCTCCACCGCGCCCGCTTTAAAGCGTATATGCGCTTAATAGACGGGCTTGGATTTTTCGAAGTAAATAAGCTGTGGGCGCGTTTTATACCCACGACATTAATTTCACTCGAGTTTAATTCAATTGGGGCGATAAATCCACGTACGCGAAAATGCAATACGCTCTCACCAGCGTCGCGTACGTGTTGATTAACGCTCGTGTGTATCTTTGAGGCTGGGAAGAAAATTAATTGCGCTCAGAGCTCCATAATCCAGGCTTTTGGACCTTTGCGATCTAGGTAGCAAGAGAAAGTGAGAAAAAGAAGGAGAAAGAGAGATGGTGATTAACTTGTGCAGAGGGTTTTTCGGTTCAAGGCTTTCAATATGCATTATAAAATCATTTATAAATGTATTCGCGTATAAACTTCACTTTTTAAAAAATTGGCGGATCTGCATCTACTTGGGTTCTAAAAAACCGGTTGACGTTCGAAATTTTTTCCTTACGAGAACATTGGGCTAAAGAAATCGTGATTGTCCAAATAATTCATACATAGTCTCGCTAAGTAAAACTTTTTTTTACATTAAAAACTTTTGATAAGTTCTATAGTCATTGTTTAAACAAATAATTAATTATGTAAAGAAGACAAACAAAAATTATATAAAATAAAATGTAATCGTATAATCAGGCTTATTTCTTGCAGGGATCATGGTATCTGCGAAACGAAGGGTCATCATAGTGAACGATATCTTTTTATATTTAATTGATCGTTATCAATATCGAAATTAGGCACAATGTTCGAAATCTACTGAAATGTAACCGGAATTTGAATTTCTATCGAAAATTCGAAATCTATCGAAAGATTTCTGAATTTTCTATAATCAGCGTTGTGAATTTTGACTTAATTAATACTTCTCACAGGATCATTACCTAAGATTTATCGAGCTGAAATTCTAATCACTTTTATAAAAATGTATTGAGAAACATTGCGAAGTCACCACAATAAACTGAGCTCGTAATTAAAAAAAAAATCACAATTTACTCAAACGAGCAAGTTCAACCAAACCCAAACCCAAACAAACTCTTGCTGCAATATTGGGGCAAAAAGAATTCTTTTTGCCTCAACAAAGATCGAAGAATTTTAGTCCTCCGCACGCACAGCAATTTTGCAGTTGAGTCGTTGAAATGATTTTTCCCCTTGGATTCAGATCCGAGGGTTCAACGAGAAAGAAAATGATCGATTCGCGACGAACACAATTCTCTGTAATCTCGTAGAGTGGGGGGCACTCTGGTGAATAGTTATATGTAAATGCGAGTTAGGCAAAAGAGGGAGAGTGGATGGGAGGAGGAGGAAGAGGAGGAGAGGAGGGGGAGGGGTCGGATGAATCCCACGGGAGGTTGGAGGGAATTGAACTTTTGCCAACGAGAGACGCACCGGAGTTCCTGAATTATTTTGGAATGAGTGCGCACCGGGTGAAAATACCTGCGTTGCTCGTATATGTGTTTTACGACATTACGCGACTTGAACCCTTGCACCCTCCGTTTCTACGACCCTTTTTCCCTCTAAATCCTCCCTCGTTTCTGCGGTCGAAAATGCATTAGAGCATCAGACTATATGCATCCATAGTTATGATCCGATTTCCAGCCCAGGAAAGGACGTAACTCGCGTTCTCTTGCGCGATAGATTGAGAGGATTGCACGCTCTTGCGCTCGCGCATATGAACGCCTATATGCACACGAATCACGAAGTCCATTCGTGGATGCGTTATTTCAACTCGAAATAAATCGTACCCAGTGCCCGTAAGTGTAGCTCCGAAATCGTAAAATTCACCCTTAATGCTTGTGTTCCTGGCTGACATTTCATTTTCATTTTCTTCCACGGCAAGTCCACTTTTACAGATCAAGAATGTGTCCTGCAAAATTTGAAAAGGTATTACTGAAAATCCATACTTATGCGCGGTCTGTTAGCTGTCTGTTGCAAGAGCGTGCACGGCTGTACGCGAAAATTAATTCGAAGCAGGCGCGGAAAAAATACACACGTATTCTAGATGATACAAAACTCAATGCTTCGCCATCAATGAACGGTCCAGTCGCCTCACCTACTAATAATCGACTGACATCTCCCAGGCATACTTTCATCTAATTTCATGTCACAATCTGGAAGCAGACACACAGAAGAAGAAAAAAACGTAGCCGCTCTCCTCAAACAGCTTGTGGAGCTGCAACCCCAATCCGGATGTACCTTGCTACTAATTAATTGGATACCGACGAATCTCGAACGAAAGAGAAACTCTCCTCTTTCGAATAAATAATGAAGTTGCAGGTTCTCGATGATATTTCCGTTTGCTCGTTCGACAGTGAAAACTCGATGACAGTCATACCGAGGAAACGAAAAAATCTCGGAGAACCCTTCCTTCTGATTTTTTGTTTTTTTTGTTTTTTTTTCTCGTCCTCTACGAAATTTTCCATTCAGACGTTTCCAACGTAACGTGGTGGCAATGCTCCCGAAAGAAAAAGAGGTGTGAAGGGAGAGTAAAAAAAACGAAAAAAAAATGAGAAAGCACAGCGTGTACAGAGTGTGTCAGTTTCACAACGTCGTGCACCGTGCTATCTTAACCGGTCGTAATTCACGACTGCGTGGAAACTTTTTACGATGAAAAATCGCTGGCGCGTTATCGCGGGAGTGTCGCAGCTTCTTCGTACGTGTATACGTACGTGCGTACACGTCTATAACCACACTCGTGTGGGTCGTCCTCTGGTGATGGAAACATACCTATACGTGATCCGCGTATATATGCCGGTGCGCATGTACGCGTAACGCCATGTTCCGACACCAGAGAACCAGCAAATTCGTTTCGGCAAGAAAGACGTGAAAATTCACGACACCAGCGCGGGGTTCACGTACACACCGTAGGTACAGGATATATTCCCCAACTGGCGTGAGGAACTGGAGAGTAGTAGTATGTACTCTAGACTTGCGGATATAATGCAAACTGTTGGAAGTATATAAGCGTCAGGGATGAAAGTACCCGGAAAATTCGTTTTCGCTGGCCCACAAAATGCGAGAAAAGAAGGCAAGTAAACGGTACAGAGAGGGGAGGAGGAATGCTTAGGAAAAAGACGTTTACCTTCGGGTCAAGCCAGGTAAGTTTCAATCTGAATTAGGCCCACATAGTTATTGTTTAAAAGACACGAGAAATGCATTGACGGATCGTAGTATGTAATTCTTGAATAACTTGGAAATTGACGTCCTAAAGAATATCTTGATGATCTTAATACGATTCTACCATATTTTTTATTGTTTTTTATGAACTTCGGAAATTGACGTCCTAAAGAATATCTTGATTATGTTAATACGATTCTACTATATTTTTTTATATTTTTTATGAAAACACTGTTCAAGGTACGTACAGGTATACTAGTGGATGAATTTTTTTAAATCGCCACAACTTTTGAAAATCTGGGAATCTGAGAGGTAATTCTCGATAGGATAATGTCAATTATTTCAGGATTTTTCGCTAAATAATTTAGTCGTTATGGCCATATGATTTCAAAATAATCGAATATGGGAAAGCAGCCTCTGCAGACGTTTATGGTTGCAAAAAGCTATATGGTTGCACGGAACTAAAAATGGAGAATTTTTTTTCATCTCGTAATGGTCCCTTGGGGTCCAGTGAAGCCCAGGCAAATTTTGTAGGGATATATCGTAGAAAGGTCCATTGAGAATCAAAATTGTGCTGTCATATGTTGTTGCCTTAACCTACTCCAACGCTATTTAATCGGTGGCGATGGTCAAAATGGCATCAGTTGTTTAGCAGGTAGCAAATAGTGCTGTTCATGAAAATTATATTTTTTTCTTGAAAATATACTATTTTAAGAGTAACACATTTTGATGTTTGCCATATCGCGAAAAATTAAAATGTATATGAATTTTTCAATGAAAATTGCGTTTTTTTGTATTTTTTTTGCTGATTGTTTTTTCGCCATATAAGCATTTTTAAACGAAAGAAAAAACGATTGTAATACTTAAAGAAAACATATGAAATAGATTACTCCTGTAAGATTTCCGTCAATAAATCAAATAACAAGTTTTAGGCGCGGGGTCCACTATACCCCATATGACCATTACGTGGCGTGTAGGAGGTGTGACCATTATCAGTTAGGTAAATAAAGAAATGATTTTTCAATTTTCCAAAACAATTAAAGTTTCGTGTTACTTTTCAAGTATCATGGATTTTCATCTTTTTCGTAGTATCCTAATCTACGTAAGAATTATATGAACAAGCATTGAAACTGAACTAGATATTTTTTTTCGATTGTGTTTTTATTTGATCGCATTCTTTGCTCCCTCCCCTTTCCCCCTCCACCGTACACACTGTAGTAATTGAGTGGACGACGAAATAAAGACCGAGAATATCTTTCATTAGTAGCGAGTGAAAGCTCGCCCCGTTCCACTCGATTCATTATGTACTCACCCCGTCTCATTTTGCCTCCTTCGTATAAAATTTCGATTTGCTTCCTGACCGTTTTGCGATAAGATCGTTAGTTACATCTCGGAAACGACGACGACTAGTATTTCCCGATAGATTTATCATTTCTCATTCCCTTTCCTCCTCGTCGAGTATTTTTATGCTCCGCAGTAAGCAACTGGCCTGTTGTAAATGAAAGACGAATCGCCGTCCTAATCGCTTTAGAGCTTGAGTTATTCCAACATCCTTTCTTCTTCACCCAGGTATGCAGGAATCTTACTATGTATGCAAGCTGCATATATAGCAAGCTGGAAAACCCGTCGAGCTTTCGAAGTATGTTTGATAAATTACGCGTCAATTTACGAGGAAAGTTCGCTGTGCATGCGCATAGTTGTATAGTGAAGAACCCTTGCGATCTTGATCGGCTGCCGGATGGATTTTGCGCGATAGAAATTTTGCCCAAAGCCCAAAAGGTAAATGCTCACGTGAACGTTGTATATAGGTAAATCAGAGAACGGAAATCAAGTCGTGGAATATCGGCAAGAATCGCGAAGTGGTGTGGTTTCTTGTGAAATGTTATCGACATTTCCGCGATATCAACGAGTTGGATATGTATATATGTATATCTATATATATATATATATATTTTTGTACGACCGTTTGGTTAAGAGTAATGGGGTAAAAGGGTTTAACCTAAAGTAGACCAATTCACTTCGATACCCCAGCGAGTTTATTGACAAATCGAGATCCGTTAATAAAGAATTGTCCAATGCTCCACATGGAATTTACGACACCAAAGAAAACAGAGCTATAAACCTACGGTAGGGCGTTTTGATATCGGTTCCAGTGACCAAGATTTTTCATATTGGACGTGCTTCAATGACAATTTCAAAGATGAAAAAAATAATCCCCCACAGATATCGCAAAATCCTGAAAATTTGAAATTCAAATTAATTGGAAAACTCTGTCGGCAAGTTCGTGCGTACGAAGTGCGTTCTCCACGTGACGTACTACGAGTGAAATTTTCGACAAAAACTCGAGGAAAACGCAATCCCACCGGTTTGTGAAAAATACATTTTTTTTTCTCGTTATGTGTTATTCGTAACCTAGCCCCAAGAGCGTGAGAATTCACGGACGTTGAAAAGTGCATTTGCAAATGTACAGGTGCAGATGGAATGCGCGTCCACTGCGTGCAATTCTCTACTCCCAGACTGGAATCACAGTTCTGACGGGTTCTCTGTTTGCAGCACTTTCGGTAACGAAGATAATTAAAGTAGCGAGAGGTCGCGCGCGGCTGGCCAGCCGCTTACTCGTTACTGCCCATTAGAATAATTATTGGACTGATAAATAAAAAAAAAATTGCTCGTTACAGTCAGTGAACCCAACGCGATTTACGGATCTACGTTCATGAATTTTAATTGATTTGTCGAATTAGTGGAAACGAGTATCGTTTTTTTTACTTGTATACTTTGTAATTTATATGTACCAACATACGTAATTGTTTGAATGTGTGGACAAAAATAAATATTTTGATCTTGTACTTTTAATGGCTCCCAATGCACTTGGCATTGGGTTCGCAATAATTTTTTCAATGAATTGCTGATATTTAAGTTAAATCTCTGCCGTTATATCTTTTCATACATTAATGTTCATTTATATAAAGGTGGTATCGAAGCCAATGTACATAAAATGCAGTGTGTGGTCGACAGGCCACCGTCAGACTCGTTGTGCAAAATCAATTTTTCCAGAAATAGCTTTTATTTCTATTCAGAACGAGTCGGGTGCATTTGTAGATAGTTTAGGCTACCTGCTACCTATCTAGCTATCCTCCAACGCCTTGTTGTCAGGCAAACTGAAAAACCTTCACGAGTGGATTCTTTTGTATAAAAAAAAATCAAACTCTCGTCCATCGATTGCTGATAAGTACTATTTAGTTTGTGTTTTCTTAATCGATCCGGTCTGGATTGTTTTTCGATGAGTCTTCCAATCAATCGGTAAGGCCTACCCGTTCTTTTCCCGAATATCTTGCATATACGTGTGGGAACGTGGTGGTGTTTCGGAGAGGGTTCGTTTGGGGCTGATGGCTGGAAAGGGAGGGAAATGAAGCGCAAAATAGTCGTGGTCGTGGCATACGTGCGGACAGTAGATTCAAGAGTCTATGTATAGATGAGCATGGGAAAGCCAGCTTTCGCGTTAGTTACCCGATATACATTGCGGGCCACCCACATGGGTTTTCCAATAAAAAAAAAGTCTATCGATATAGATCGAGCAAACACTGGCTCAAACTTTCTGGACCACTGATCCGTAGATCGGGGAAAAGGGAGGGACAAAGCGCGAGGGACATACGTGACGATCCACATATTTTGCTAGCCGAAAAACGTCAAAGCACTGTTACCCTCGGTGGCAAGCCACGTCCCTTGTGAGCACTTCACGTGTGGATGCGGATTCACCCATAGACACAGACTTTCATACACGTATGCAGCATGCCTGGGTGTTCCATCACCCTCGTACCGTTTATCTCTGCACGATGCGCTGAGAGACTGGCCAAGCTTCGAGTATCGTGAACAAACTGTGAACTACGTCACTGTCAAAGATAACGGTCCTTTTTGGCACCCTTTTTCTATCCCTATCGCGACAAATATCCGAAAACGAATCCACGATATCGGCATCAAAGCTTCCTAGGTGGACAGTCGTAATGGCCCGGCAGGTATCAGTGATATTATTGGGGGTTTAATCAAGGGACAGACTCCAGTCGACATTCTAATGGTGTCATAAAACGAGCGGTTTTACACGCTTTTATTTTACTTTCGCACGTCATTTGAGAATTGAGGATCATCAATCTCGATTGACCTCCATTTTGGTCATTTTTCATCTTTCTGCCAACTGAGGAATCGCTTTCTTAGAGAATCACTGTGGTTGGTTAGCAAAAAATTCAACCCAGTACTGTTGGCACAGGTTCAAAACGGGTAGTCAAACAGAAAGCGAGAGAGAGAGAGAGAGAGAGAGAGAGAGAGAGAGAGAGATAGAGGAAGTCTGAAAGTTCTGGAAAGCTCTCGACAAATGGCAGTTTGAAGTTGCAAGGTGCAGATTGTACACATCGAAATATGACGGTAAAGTTGAAACTACTTCGGTTTGGTGAGTCACCAGAACGGTCGCAGATAAAAATTGGCCATGAATATTCTTATCCCTGAATTGACGCTGCACTCAAGCTTCTTGACTACTCTGGGTCTTCGCGGGTATCTCCATATCGCAGTGGAGGTCACATTAATTATCTAACAAATCTTTGTTCTTTCGTGTCTTCCATACCGGGCTGAATGACTTTTCGACGTTCAGCTGTAGTTTCTATATATCGCGCAATTCATTTTACAACATTCAAACAAATTCTGCTGTCTTAGTGGCTAAAATCTACTATTAAAAAATATCGATAAAGACCATAAAAATAAAAAATAAATATCAAAAAAACCAACGACCAAAAGAATATGAATAAAAAATTCTCCATTTTGTTGGCAAATATAAAATGAAGACTCGTTCATCAGGAGCTTCATTTTCAATCCACTTTACTGTTCCCACTCTATTCAATCAATCAATTATAAAACCTATACAACTTTATACCGCTGAATCGCTGAGTTTCGATCGATTTTTAACTTTCTCTCCTTCATCAGCCCTGTTCTCACTGCACAGTGCCGGCTCCTTTGTTTTCTTCATTCAAATCCGTCCTTTTTGTGACACATTTTCATAGCGATGTACCCATAGCTTTCGAGACTTTCACGGTTATTCATGGCACGAGGTTCGCTTCGGGCTGCGCAAGGAGTCTTTCCGGATCCTATCTGCTCCCAGTTATGATAGCGAATATGATATCGTGACAAAGAAAACATTCGCGATGAAGTAATCTAGCTAGAAGGAGACGGAAGATGTTTGACTAGGATTTCATGCTCGTGTAATTAAGAACCTTCTCAAGTTTCCTAATTGTTTACGTCTTTGTTCCAACTAGATAACGCTGATGTGTCTTCACTTGCACAATCCTAGTTTTATATATATATATGCCTCATGTATCCCCTCTCTCACTCTCCACTCCCTCTTATTCTCTCATTAGTTTCTCCTTCCTGTGTATTCTCTCTACGATAAAGGCTCGAAAATTGTCTGACGCATCACTGGTTTTCACCACTTAGTAGGGGACGCCAAGCGTGTCGAGTGCGGCAGGGTTGTTTTCCAGTTTCGTTTTCTTCAGCGTTATCTGTGCTCCATTCGACACGTACATCTCCATGATACCGGTCGTCATTATATCCGTAATTTTGAGATTGTAAGGTTGTCCGCAAACCTCAGATCATCGAGACATTAGCAATTCGGAAAGACGACGGACATACTGAATTTATTCGTATACTCTTTTATTGAATTCATTTGTCACTCGATAAACCATTTTTAGGAGCGGGGTATAGATAACGCAAAGTACATTAAAACAGAGCCTTTTTAATATTGTTGCCAATTTTGTTTACTGCAGGTAACCAAAATCGATAAAGAAATGATAATTTCTTTAAATCAATATGGTTTATTTTGCAAATGTTCGATGATCGATAGTGAATATTTTATAAACATTTAATTTTTATATTTATAGGGTGTACTTCTGAAAAGAGGGAAACCGAATGTCGATTTGAAATTTGGCATACACCATCCGGTTAATATTTTAAAAGATGCCTTAAAAGGATTTTTGGCGATGTGCCATATTTTTTGAGAAATTCATTTTCGAAAATGAATTTGTTTACGTCGCTCTTACTATATCCACATCTGATGTGCTCGGCTAAACATGTATATTTAATCGCGCTGTCCGTTTTGTACACATCTTCGTTAAGCTTCGGCGATAGAACCACTGCCACCATGACTACCGTGCCGAACCCATCCCAGCATACAACCACCATCCACCGGCAGCACCCAGCATTCTACGCTGACGCATACATATCCGAGTATGTTTAGGTTTGTTTGTTGGGTTTACGTTTGGTTGGTTTTTTATGTTTACATTTTTATTTATTTTTTTTAAATATAATTACATTTGGGTTCATTTGAGTTTTTAAGCTTACATTTTTAAAGATTATTTATTTATTAAAATGAAAATAATATACAGTAAATGTTAATAATAATAAAACAATAGGTCATGTGAGCAATTTTTTAAACTTCCAAAGTGATGTATCCAAGCGGCATAACGTTGTCTCTGTTAAGCTGTGACATGTACCAAAATTATGAACGCCTGTTTTTGCCACCCTTTTAATTTTCATCTCCCACGAACCCATTATAAAAATAATTAATAGACTGCCTCGTTGACACATAGTCAGAAATATTCGACGGTACGTCGCGGACCTCTTTAAAATATGTGTCAAATCCACGGAAAACATCATTGTCAATCAGTTATCCACAGCGAAATACAGCGCAAGTAGAATTATGAGTTTACATTGTAGGTAAGTGAAACAAGAAAACGCAAAAAGTCGAATGATTGTAAAAACAAAACCGGGCAAGTGCTAGTCGGACTTGCACACCGAGGGTCCGTACAGATTTGTAGGTACATATCTTTATATATAAAAGAAAATCGGGTTTGTGTTACAACACTTATAACTCGAGATCTGCTGGACCGATTTTCATGATTTTCGGTTCGTTGGATTCGTCTCCTCCCAAATAAGAAGAATAGGTACATATTAAAAACAACGAAAAAAAAGAACACATAATTATGAAAGATGAATCATTTTCCGTAAACGTTCGTTTGTTTCATACACGTCAAACATTTGCTGTCGATCCTGTCAAATACTGAACGTAATCAATGACATTTATCCGTGCGTTTAGAAATACTGGAAAAAGAGTAACATTAACCGGGGGCGTTGATAAATTTATATTGTGTTAATTAAAGTTTGTGTGTTCTGTGTTAATTTTAGTTTATTTTGTGTTAATTAAAGTTTGTTTGTTTGTGTTTATTAACACTTTAACACGAGATTTATCGACTGTGAGGCAGTACGAAGTTCGCCAGGTCAGCTAGTTATCTATAAATAGTTCAGAAAACGACCCTCTCAGTTTTTTCCAGTTTTCCCCAAAATTCAGTTTCAATGAACCTATAATTACTTATAAGAAATCGTAGTTCATACCTAAATTAGTTTTAAAAAATCTACGAAAAGATTTATAGATTGATTACGTACTTTGACCGAAGACTAGGTATATCTTTAACGACGGACAACAAAGTGATCCTATAAGGGTTCCATTTTTTTCTTTTGAGGTACGCAACCTTAAAAACAATTTTAAACATGCGGAAGATACGTTCGTCATCCACGGGTTGAGTGGCCGTGGTTTCCGGCGCTTATCAATTCCTAATAAGTCCGTGACCCTTCGAACAAATAGGACAATCATCACGGAACATTTGACCAACGGTGGAGCAAATTTGTGACGTGGTTTATATATACATGGGAACCGCAAACAAATTTGGCGGTGTAGCTGGACACATCGACCTCCATATGTACCACTAGAAAGTTCATGTTTTAGCGAACTATGACGAACCGTGTTTTGCCATTATGCATGCTAATGGCAAAACGCACCACGAGTGTTCAATCCTAAGCCTAATTTCTCCTCGCCCTACTTCATATACTCATTCATTGGCTACTTTGTATCATTGATCGGAACTCGAAGGGCTGAACTGTAAAATTCGCTATGGTCATCGCACTTGCTCAAAGAGCCCTTTTGACAATCAATGATTTTCATTCGTGTGTCAGGCACGTAGTCACGAATCCTCGGAGTATGACCGAGATTTGGGGAAACGTTTAGGACGATGACTCTCTCATCCATATATCACATCCTGTATATCCCTGTGCTTCATTAACACATGCGGGTTTCTCCCATCTCTGAGTTGATGCAATATGCGTTAATTTTGCAACGACAAGTTACGTCTATTATTAGGCTTTGATTCAGTCGACACCTGTTATGTCCTCTACTGCAGTCCATAAGAATGATCTCTCTCTCTCTCTCTCTCTCTTTCTGTCTCGTCCACATGCTGACCAAATGCAACGAAGTTCTGTTCGTTGTTCTGCTCCCGTGTTTGAACTTTCTCTCCATACGACTTCTACGTTTCATAGGTCTTTTGGTATATCTGCTGCTTAATTTTGGCACGCATTGCCGCATAATATTCATCATGCATCGTCGTCGAAATAATATGTGTAATAATATGTATACGTCGACTAATATGTTACACAGTCTTATGACGATTTCTTGTCATTCCGTTTTCTAGGCTATATAATTAATTTACTACTCTGCTTTTTATATGTTACTTGCAATTGTTTTGAACTTGATCTGTATAACTCACGATTGCATTTTCTTTACATTTGCCCCATAGCATGCTACGGCATATTAAATTCTTCAAATCAATAAAATCTCTTACTCTCTCTCTCTCATATGAAACTACGATGATGTTTTTTCCAACGCCTATTCGAAATTTTGTTCAACAAAAAAATGAAACAAATGTCAAAAACGTTTCCTTTCGAAAATGCTCTTCGTGAATTGAAAAATATTAATATTGTTAGCATGTGGATAAAGGATTAACAGTTTTACTGCATTATACCGGGATACTGAAGAAAATTACTGATATTTTTGATATACAAAAGGGTCTGTGAAATTTGATGTTGGTCATTTCAGTGGTTCTCGAGTTATTTCGATCGTGGAGGCTGAAATAGTCGTTCCGAGGAAAACGCATTTAATCAGGCGAGAGTGTGGCAGGGTCATACCCACCATGTTTTCGTTGAATGTCGTTACAAATTGTTACATTTTTTTACCGCACTCTTGCCGGGTTAAAGTTTAAAGATACCTGCATCGGCAGGTTCACCGGACCTACCTGTAAACTTTTGTAAAGTTATATTTATTACAAAAATCCGTTAAACTGGAAAAATCGATGTTTTTTAATAACTCCAACTAGGTGTAACCCCCTGAAAATGATTTTCCCTGTTCCTATTAAGCAGACCTGGTTTCAGATAAGTATTGAAATATCCAGCTCAATAGTGCCCTAGATGATACTATAACCCAACGATCGTTCGAAGCCCAGGGTTCAATACTCCACATATGCAGAGAGATGAGGTCGCGCAAGCTCTGAAATTCAGTGCAGGTGTTCGAAGGTATCAGAAAGCGATAGAGTACGTGAAAACTGTGATGCAGTAGTCGTATTCCAGATCATAGTCGTCGTGTACTTTTCTCCTGGATAGTAAATAGAGAAAGGCATGAGGATCGAGAGCCAAAGATTTCATGCATGCATACCTCGAGGCTGAGAAGTCAAGCCTCACGATTCCGGATTTACAAAGCACCTCGTTCTCCAACGACGACTCTACGACTTTTCGCATATCGCCTGGTACGAAAAAAATCCCAATAGACTCGTCCATAGAAACAAACCAGATATCGTCTTCTCGCGAGGATGGTCGTTACCTTGGGGTTCTATAGCTCTGCGGACGATTCCGGTACTTCTTCCCTCACCCCTCCACCGACACGTCGATACACTAAAGGGTGCAAAGAAAATGGTCCGCGCACTTCGTAAAATTCAATAATTGTTGAGAACCGACTCTACAAAAAGAACGCCCAGGAATTTCTTCCTCGATACCAACTGCTGTAAGCTTGCTCCATGATCCCGAACATTGTCTTCGATTTTTCAGCCACGAAATTCTTTAGCCCTAGATAGATAACTATATTTCACTGTACACTAAAGATAACCATACGTCGATTCGACGTGTGGATGTTTGAGTGAGCAGTTTTTAGATTTTGTGTATATGAGGTTTATGAATGTGGTATTATGTCTTAGTGTATATAATTTTATTGTGAGTAAATGAAAAACATTAGAGTTTATTCATATTTTTATTAGAATAAAAAATTAAAGAATAAAACAAGGTACTTCTTACTTTACAAAACTTTACAATTTTTCGAAATCGATTACGTTGTTTCGACGTAGGTTATCTATGAAGGGTTAATGGGCTGCCTTCGCGAAGAATTTCACATTATGACGGATCTCTAAATGCTACGTGTCGTGGGACACAACGGGGCTAAATTGTGCACGTTCACTCGATTGAGTTAAGAGATCGGTATAGTGCGGAATTAATAGCAGATATTTGATATTTCGAGATCATGAATGCCGAGGTTCATTGAATATCGCAAATCGGATTTCAGTGTTCACTCGTGGGTAAATCGATTTGATATTTATCAAAAATTCTCCCTCATTTCAGTGTATTGTCGATTGTGTATAGTGCGTGTGTATAATCGATTATCTTCCAAGCTTATTATTATTAACCCTTCGTATTATAACCCGGGGAATTCCGCGTCGTACACACGGGGTCCGGCGGACCCCATCGGTTTTTTTTTGGTATTCATTATGAGGAGAATATTCATCCGATTTGAATGAAGCAAGCGCAAAAATGTAGCTCGATACATCTAGAATGCGAAAGATTATAATTTTGTAGGAAAAAAATGAAAATTGTCAAATATGCGTCAACTTGAGTGTAGTCGCGGAAACCGTGTTTTTTTTAAATCATAATATCGTTGTTTTTAATAATAATTAAATAAATTTTTCACGGAAATAATGATAACAGATGGGATTTTTAGTTAAAAAATAGTGTAATATTGGATCTTTCAAAAAATGGTATTTATTTGGATTTTGGCCATTAAAGGCTTCACATCTAGGCCGAAAGTTGGCGTTAGAGTCCACTGGACCCCAGGTCTATACGAAGGGTTAAAAATAAATGGTGATCAATTTTAACCAGGTTTCTATGGATGATCATTTTGCAGGTTGATAAAAAATGAATGGATTGTTATTATTTTTTATTCTGTTATTTATTTTTTCGCACCATACCCAAACGCAAAATTTCTCATAAAAATGTATGCAAAACTTGTGAATCGAAAGTGTCTGAAAGATAAGTACAAGATCGACTTAACCTCACAGATCTGGGAAACTAGTTTTCCCATAAACGGTCAAGTTTTTAATGAAAAATCGAGCATCAGGCATTGTAGAATTCATAGGTGCAATGATTGATTATTTTATTTTGAAGTCAATATCGGCGTACATTGGTTAAACTGAGTTCTAACATTCAAGCAATTTCTCTTGCACGCATATATCGCCTGATACAGTTTCTACTTGGTGTTAATTCGTGAACGAGTTCCTGGATCAATTCCCAACAATGTAGCCTATTTGAATCGCGACCCTAACAACAATGTGAATTTCCCAATGTTACCGTACCAGCGCCCATTACCGTTAAAATTCTGGAGTAATTCTCGTTTTTTCCTAAAAGCTGTGCCAATTGAAAATTCTATTCCTCTCCCTCGAGAACGATCTCGCCCAACTTCTGACTTTAAGAACAACTTTATCCAACTTCCGGAGACTTTTCGAAATGTAACTTTTATGGGAAGTATCCGCGTCTGGAAAAAGGGTCCTCATTCATCCACGGAACCTCCAATTTCTTCTGAAATGAATAAGAAAAAAAACAAATACCGAAACGATGCTAATTGCGAACTGAAGCAAAGTTACATAAATGAAGAAAATGTTTGTTGGAGAGGGGACAGTTATTGTTGCGTGATCTCTTTAATGCTCTGGCACTCTGGCTGGGATAATTCGCATTGTTCAGTTCCTGAGTGGAGAAACAGCAATGGCCTAATGGGATGAAGCCGAAGGGCGAGAACAAGAGAGAGAGAGAGAGAGAGAGAGGTGGGGGAAGAGAGAAAGGGCGTGAGAAAGAGAGATAGTTCTCTCACTACTAGACAAATAGTCTTTGGGTTCTCTTAATTATTGCGAAACTGCGATTGCGAATGGAGCGAGGTAGGGAAGTATAGAGGGATAAAGAACCTTTGTGTCAGGAACGAGTTTAGCGAATAATCCACGTTCCTTTCGTTTCTACACTTTTGCCGCATATATCTGTTCTTAGCCAGTCGTGGTCGTTTCGCCCTCCCGGAATTGCGCGAACAAAGCAACCAGGAAGAGGTGTCCCATCTTTTCATCGTCCTCGCAATGTCTCTCAAGCGAACAACGACCCATGAGGTTCGACTTGCACAACCTACGTGAAACACTACTCTTTCCCCTCCAGCCTCATCTCTTAATTCCCTTTTCTACCTGCTTACCTTTTTTTTGCAACTTCCTCTTTTCACTCCACCATTATCTCACGCTAACAATTTCTTGTTCCTTTTCTTTTCCTTCATCGTCACCCTCCGGATCTACTTGCCGTCTCCCCAGTCCTCCGAGTAATGCAATCCTCTCGTTCCCGCGCGGACCTCGCTTGCGCTCTTCTTCTTCGTCTTCTTCTCCGTGCAAACATCGTTGTTTGTCCGGCGAATGAGATTCCAAGAACAATCTGCTCGATTGATTCAAGTGTCGATTTCCCAATAATGGATTTTCCGTCGAACTTTTTCGACTACGGGAATACATGGTAACTGAAGCTTTTCGGACACAAAGGATAAAATAGACTTTGTTGACATTCCTCGGTAAAGGAATCTCTTGAGGAGTTAGTCTGTTGTCGTATGACGAATATCAGGATTATGTTAAAAAATTCATTTTGCAGGATAAACAAATGTCAATTAAGTTAAAGTTAAAAACAATACAATCGAAAAATTGCTAACAATTACGAAAGATGCTATAAACACTCTTGTGAAGGATCTCAAAATGTCAAACATGTACTGGATTTGGTAAGTTAACTTGAAAAAAAACCAAGTTTCTTTTTCTCTTAATAAATGATTTTGACAGAGATTTTATCGAGATTTTTTGTGACAGTGCTCCGATAATTAAAAAAAGAATTTTTGAATATACTTTTTAATTTTTCGAGGATGAATCACACGATATTTCGTAGTAACTAATGAAAAAAAAAAGGAAGAAAAATGTCAGCGGTGACGATACTGACGTTCTTTTTCTTACACCGACTGATTGTACCAATTTTTAATTCGTTCTAAATATCACAAAATCGCGTATATATCGTTTCGACTACATAGAGTTTTAAAAAAGAATTCATTTTAACTTTGTCTAATAGTTCTATAATTGGACAAACAAATTCAGTGATTACAATTTTGAATCTTGACTTTCTGCATCATATATTGGACTTTTCTCTGCAATTTGAGTGGTCTCACGCAACGACTAATTTTTCAACATTTGAAAAATTCTTCCGAAAATATGAATTGCAAATGGTCGACGCAATAAATATCGCAATATTCAGGTCGTGAGTTTCGTTCTACACTAGTAGATATTGCAAGAGTTCAAGAATTGATGAATCGAGCGTCATTATTGTTCGATATGACAATTATTTCGATTGGCATGAAAGAATGCTCGGTTTCCGAAGGATGCGAGGGACGTGCCTAATGTTTCCCGCAATATAATAGCCCTGCGCAATATAAGCTTCAATATAGTGGAGACCGATGAGGGTGAAACGACATCCGATAGTGTCAGTGTGTGTGCGTGTGTGGCTGGAATAGCGGTCGAGGGGGGGGGGGGGGGGCCGGGCGGGTGTTCCGGCGATTTGGCCCACGGGGGTCGAGGGCTCTCTTGGAGGTGCACGAGACACACATAGCTCATGCTTGACACGCGCCACATATTTGGAATTACCTTCCTGGCCCTCTTACTCTTTCTCACTCACGTCCTCTTTCTCTCTCAGTATACAGTATACAGAACGCCCCACAAAGTCGTAGCAGTATCTGTATTTTTAACGATTTTCTTATTATACTTTCCTAGGAAAAAAAAGAACTATTTTTTGAATACTTTTTTTCACTGGTGTACGCACTCTCCTTGAAATTTTGGTTACTTGTATTATTATTACAAAGTATACTTATAATTGTTATTAATCGATTAATAATATACAAGCGGACATTTAATATAAATTTCACAGATTTGTGCTAACGTAAAAAAAATCGCGTTGCGAATCAATAAATTGCAGGTTATAAAAAAGAATACAAAATCGAACTGGATGATCAGTCCGAAAAAGCACTAGTGTAAATACCTTATTATTTTCACAAACTACGGAAAAAAAGAAACAAAATATTGGAAAAAAAAATATAACAGAGAAACTCGAAGGGAAAGTAAAAAATGCTTGTTCTTCGAAAAGTACAAAAAATTGTGGAAAATCCAACCGGGTGGTTCTGCTTTGATACGAGGAATCTGGAGACCTAACTTTTTTTATCACCCTGTACTCTAGTGAACTTTTGAACTCGTTAAACGTATGTAAAGATGGTTATCAGCAATTCCAGCTGTTTCACGCACAGTCCCCAAAAATTTATTTTAGCTTTCCAGGAATTAAAAAGTCTTCAAACAGATGGTTCGCCCATATCAACACGAGGAACGCACATACGCAGTACACATTCGGCAATTCCCCAGACAGTTTAGGAATTTCCAATCTACCTCTATCTCTCTTGCTGGTTGATGCTGTTGAACGACGATATATTTACCATATACAGGCTGGGTTCGTGCCCGCAACCCTACTCTATCTCCCATCGCTCTTTTGATCCGGCAATACGTTCTACCACGAATCAAAAGGGCGCGAGTCCAAACGGGGAAACGAAGGGCTTCGGTCGCTCCGCGAGTTCGCTCGTGCGGTGATGCACCATTTATGCGGAAACCGTCATCAGCGAAATGATAAACGTGGTCCTACAGATATACGATCCTTGTGGATATGGAACGGATGTCACATTGCATATATATGGACGACTAATGTATGTGTCTATGCGTAATGATAGTCGTGCTATTGGTCGGAGTTGGCATGGTCATGGATGGTGGATTGGTGTAAAAAAAGATTAGTGGAAGTGAAAAAGAACTACTATTCTGGTGTATTTGTAAAATTTGAGGTACAATGATGCTTGAAGGCGAAATGGAATCCTTCCGGTTGTGGAGACTCAAAAGGGCCGGTCGCTCGGTCGTTCACTCGAGTGCGACACCTCGCTGATTTCACCGACCGAAAGAAACAGCTGAAAAGACCAAACAGTCTTTTTCTTTTTTGCATTGCGTGAATTTGCTCGGTTTCCCACGAGATTTTGGTCGCCATTTGTTTTTCTCTCCTTCCCGATCCTCCACCCTCCTTGCTCACACTTTTTTCTTTTTTCCTGTCGAGAAATCGCATCTCTACTTTTCCTTTCTCTCTCTCTCTCTCTCTCTCTCTCTCTCTCTCTCTCTCTCTTTAGACGTCCTCGTAAAATCCTATCTAGGAGACTCGTGTAACGCTGCGAAAAACGCCAAGACGAGAAAGAGATGGAAAGAGAGATACACGGTCTCCACGTGCAAGGGATGAAAAGAGATGTGGAAAAGGCGTCCCCCTCAACCTCACCACCGCATACTTCCCTCGCACTCGTCCGTTTCCGCTTCGCGTGACGGAAATGCGCGCAGGGAGCGAGCTAGTACAGCGGTAGTCTCCTCCTTCACAATCCCCCAGCCCTTCGAGTGTGTCTACTCAGCGATTGTTGGGACTCAACCTCTTTTTTAGCACTAGTTTCATTCTCTCTTGACCTCAGCTCGACACTGCACTTTTCGTCTCTACCTAACCTCAAGAACGCGTGAGAAAGGTCATTTTTCAAGCGCGACGTAGCTCTTCCTTTCTCTTTCTCATTACCTCGTTCGATTAAGTCTTCCTCAACGTTCCAATTATTTACTAAAATCGTCATTGTCTGTCACTATAAAACAGCAGCTATCCATTTTTTTTAAATTATTTTCATAATTTTTGTCATTTTATATCAACTGTCAACTAAATTTATACAATTCATCGAGGGACGGATTTTTGTTTGGGTTACAGAATTATTTGAGGTTTTGATGAAAACCTGATGTTATGAGGTTAAATGGACTTCACATACGGTTTCGACAACCCAAAAAACAGAATTAACGTAGCCCGATTTCCGGAACATTTTTTGTCTGGTGGTATATTCTATAACACTATATTATAAATATAAATAATATTAATATATGAAGAGTATTTTCAAATTAAACGCAATATCATTTATTAATACAAAAATCGTAGGGGCACTCCCTAAATGCAAAATGATTACACTACCACATATTTTCGAAGTTCGAATTCACAAGATCGAATTTTTGCCACACGTCCACGCAAACTTCGCATTTTAGTCCGTTCAAGTTCTACCCGCAAAATTCGTAATCTGCGTATCATTTTCCATCGGTACGTGGATTAACAATTCGATTGGAATACCACATTGAAGTTACTCTGGATAAGACAGCACCTCGAAATCTGAACTTTCATTGCTTTTTATGATGGAAAACGATCCCATGGTCATCAATTTCGAAGTAAAATCTTTTTCTCTTGTTCCGTGCACTTGCTCGACCTCGCAAGTCTTGTAACTCAGGAAATGTGCGAAATTTCGAGATGGTCCAACATTGTAGCTAGATCCAGGTTTGCAAAGGTACGTAACATAGAGAATGGGTGGGTATACTCCTATCGACGATCGGACATGATCGTAAGCTACACTTCCCTCGAGGCGGTAAACTCTGTCATGCGAATGGTGTGTTCAACCAATGCCGAGACGTTATGGACGCACTTGCGTGATGTTTGCATGTTACCGAACGTATATTCACCCCCTGACAGATTACGTAATAGCCCGGACCTACATCATCGGTGGGTTTGCCCGTTTCGTCGATGCGCTCGTGGTTCTCCAGAGTTTGTGGCACGGAACTGAGAACACACTTGGTTGATTCACCTGACGTTGCTCCTGGCAGCTCCAAGGGCGCAAACTTCGATCGCAACGAACAAAACGGCAGCTCGGTTGATAGAGGGTCACGGTAGAAAAAGAAGAACTATTTCTCGCGGATGGATCATTCAACAGTATCGTGGAATATCATGGCGATCTCTTTATCCGCATCATTTATAAACCCTCGTTCAATCCTCGTTCGAGTCCTCAAAACAGAACTCAGAAATAATAGGTTTTTTATGAAACTTAAAGATGCGATTGATGACGGCACCCCGGGTGATATCAATGCTTCGTTTGGCCAGGATATTTCAGGCGGATTCAACGGTCTGTTTGATCCGGATATTCCTGGTGAAATCAAAGTTCTGTTTGCTTAGAATATTAAGATGTTTCTGGAAAAATGAAGGTTCGATCTGATCAGGATATTTCTAGCTAGATCGGAGTTCCATTTGATCAGGATTTTTCTGGCGACATCGAAGATCCATTTCATCACGATATTCCTGGTAAATTAAAAGTTCTATCCGACTGAGATGGTCCTTGCCAAATCAATGTTCACGAATAGCCGTCCATTTTTCATAGGATTGAAGGTTGCATCATTGGAATGCAGCAACTTTCCGAATTTCGCAAGTTTTCTTCATAGGTCTTGCCTACCACCAATAATTATTTGAGCCATATTGAGAATTTTTCAAATTATATCAATTTTCAAAGCTTGAGAGAGTCTTTTGCATTTTTGACTATTTTTATGCAACAGATTAAAGTATAATTAGAAATATATTAATCGAATACTTAGTGAAAATTTTTCTATTTTAAGTAATGCTTTTCGGAAGTGGTTGCTTAACTACTATATTTCACATTATTTACCATAAATTGCCTATTTTTTCTTAAGGTGAAGTTCAGCTAATCTTCCTTCCCTCCTTCACTTTACTGTTTCTCCATAGCCCAATTCAGTTCTGATTTTCATTGTTTGGGTAAAACAATCCCCACCGTTCACTCAATTCTAATGTTTTTCACCCATGATGTATTCTTACTTTCTAGTTGACTACTAACAACTTCATTCCTTCAATAAAGGTATCCAATGCATTGAATAAATTCGTTAACCAACAAACCTCTTGGCGCCTTTTCCTCGGGCACCTTCTGCCTCGTTATATAATCCCTTGACGAAACATTTCATTTATTTCTTTGCTCCGTAGTGCACTTGGGTAGCAATGCATAAATTAAATCAGTCCGTCTCTTTTATCCATGAAAAGTCACGATACTTCTTTCTTGGATGAAGATTGAATATGCTCTGAAGGAATATCCATCGACCGGTTGCCCTGGGGACTGAGAGAAATCTTGCTCCACTAAT
Organism: Ophioninae sp. B BG-2022a; assembly: GCA_030522765.1. Classification (NCBI taxonomy): domain Eukaryota; kingdom Metazoa; phylum Arthropoda; class Insecta; order Hymenoptera; family Ichneumonidae; species Ophioninae sp. B BG-2022a. The sequence goes on from JAPYZJ010001901.1 coordinate 28,479, forward strand.
CGAGCGACAGTGACGTGGGAGTGGGTCACGTGGGTCCCTAGCAGTCCTACACGAACTGTTTGTACGTATCTGTGCGCAAGTACGAACGTCACTACGCGGATGAATTGCGAGCGGGGGCATTCCCCGTTGATTATAACCTTGGTCAACTATCTCCCGTCAACCTCATCCCTTTCTCTCTCTCTCTCCTTCTCTCACTCGTCCTCTGTTCCTCTCACATACTGTAAATCCCAGTGGTTGCTGCTTCCAGTTTGTCCAATTTGGACAAATTTCCTACAAGTCCCTTGTGAATCAAGGGCAAATCGGAACAGGGTCGAACCCTATGAGAAGGGAACAGCACGGATTCCTAGCTCTCTCTCTCTCTCTCTCTCTCTCGCTCTCACCTTCTCTCTTTCTCTTACAGTTCTCGCGTGCAACAGTAGTCTTGACTCAATTTGCATACACTTTGTCCAACCTAGAATTGTTTTCGGTTCAAGGTTTTCCGCACGTACAATCAGCCAATTGCTCGTCGTCACGACACACCCAGACTTTCGAAAAACTTTCGATTCATGGCTCTTCGTATGGTTTGGACGTTTTCCAAATGTAACGAGAAGCAGCAAGTTGACAGTGATGATAATGGGGTCGTTAAATCGTAGAACGAGACGAAGGGGATTGCGAGTAGGATTTTACATAAAAATGAACTGATTTATGATAAAAAGTATTGTGTTTTTCATGTTCCATTATACAATGATCATTAGCCCAGCAGTAATTCGTTTATAGATTGACCCTCGAGTTTCTAAAAAACCATTGATTTCTGAAAATAATATGATACAACTTGTACTCCAAAAATGGACAACAGCAATTTATAGGCTAAGCGTCTTGATGAAAAGATCCCCCTATCGGCTCATGTTTGATCTTACGGTTTAACGGTGTCAAAAAAACCCAGTCGTACACGCTTTCGCCAAACAGGCTGTGTTCCGTTTCTTTTGGTGCTGTACTACCTATTTGTTTTTTCACTTTTTTTTTCTTTTCACTGGTATAAAGTGTTTTGTACTTGAAAATGGCCAATAACACAGCGTTTTGAGTTTGTCGAATCGTAATGGGGCACTTCCGGTTCCACTCGGCGTCCTTCCCTCCACTGCTTAGCCAAGTGCCGAAAAACAATTCGCTCCCTCAGACCGCTGTACAAAGAATCGGGATGTGCGGGTAAAATCTCTAGACTGAATTAATGTACGATCCACTTGCCCAACGACTGTGCAAAGTAAATTTTGCTTCCACTTTTCGTTCGCGCTCTTTCGCACATACAGGCTCGTGAACAGTCCTGTTCTCCGGGGACGACAATGCGAGCGAATGCGCCGTCGAAAAAAAAAGAAGAAAAACAACAGCCATTGTCGCGATTTATACACGAGGGTAAGAGAGGAGCATTCTGAAAAAAAGTGCTCTTTGTAACAATGCGGCAAAGCGCCTTTGAACGTGCTCGGAGAGTTGCTGGAGGATAACCCGCACGCACAAATGGCCAACGGACGAAGCGTTTCGAAGACCGGGGCGAATAAGGGCAGAAAAAAACGCGCACGCCCACACACGTGTCAGTCTCGTGGAACAACGTTGTAACGCAAATGTACAAGTTATAATAACTGAAATTCGTGTGCAGGGTGAACACCGGGTTAAGCTTTTTTAGTTGAATTATCCTGTTCGAATGCTTAACCCGGCGAAAGTGTGGTGAAAAAATGTACCAAGGGCTATGTGCTAGGATTTGCCGTACCCTTTTACCAAATTGACTGTAAAACTAAATTCTCAAGAAAAAAAATTATTTTAATTACTTTATATATTTTACATTACTGGGATCAAGTTACAATGCATTTTCAACGACAACATGGTGGGTATGGCATACCTTGCCACACTCTCGCCGGGTTGAGGAATGTCGACCCTTTCGACTGTTCGTTTTTGAGGAACAGTTTGAGTTTTTTCTTTATCCATTCATCTTCTTATGCAGATTGCAGTAATAATAAATACACCAGGAGCGAAAGCGTACAATGAAGGTTGAAGGTCAACAGTCAAGTGAACATAGCAATAAAGGAGAAATTAAAAAATACATATCATTCTTTTAGCCAGACATGGATGATGTTCGATGCAATTTGAAATTGCACGTCCGATAATTCTAAAATATATTCAAACCTTGGCAATCCAGTAGAGCTTACAAACTCGTTAATTGCATTCCAGTAAATAGCGAGTCGAGTGAAATCACGGCAATTGGAATAATCGCAATCATTAATAATAATACAATTATTTCTGCCATTCCTTGTACACCCGTCTTGCTAATGACCCTAAACCAAATCCTTAAGGATTGGTTTGTTTGGGTTTTCAAGGGCTTTTCAACGGGCTCAACGGGCTTTTGGTTCGGATTCAAATCCAAACGAGACGATCTCTTCGACATTGGCAATCACAATGGGTCATAATCGAATTTGCCGAACAGAGTTATTTGATTCCCCGTGTTCTCAATCGGTAAAAAGTAATTCGTTTCCTCTGACTCGAGCCACCCTATATACTGAAAGACCACGAGAACTAACCACAGAGAATTATAAGGTATAATTTAATTTTTCTGACCTCCTCGAGCACTCTTTGTGTTTTCGTTCCTAATGACCCAGTCCGTGAGCTTTCAGTTGTAATGCTTCCGTTAGCGTTCCAATTACGCTCAGACGGGAAGACCAGACTCGGAAAGAAAACGAGCTCGGGGTATGGGAGAGCAATCCGCGAAATCGTACCGAGTCTTTCGGATCCCGAAATCGTACGGGAATCTTGAGGTACTTTTGCAAACCGAAGTAGAAGATTCAACAGGCTACGTATTAATGTTGGCTTGGCTAAAACCGAGTAAAATTAAAAGAAAAACGAGGAAGAAAGAAATTCAGTGACTTCCGGTTCAGATAGAATCCTCGGACTCTCTCAATCTCCCTTTCCCTTATTTCTACCTCTGATGCAACTTTTTTTCTATGCAACCACCACTTCGAATTTCTACCACTTTCCTCTTGAGCCTGACACGCTGAGTCTCCGATAGCAAACGGAAATTGGATCCCCCCCCGCGTTACTCGTCTCCCACTCGATAAAATCTCGCGTGGTTCTCTGCACAGTGAATATCCGCGGTCTCCCTGGACTTTGCTCGATGCAGCCACAAAGCGATTACCGCCCCCGAGAATTATCCTTGACCTTTCCGGTGGTTAAGTGGAACCCTCGATCCCGCATATAGATTGTCACAATGCGGGGTAATATCGAACGTGAATAAAACGTCTTGATCCGTAAAATTGCATTTGTGAAGGGTCATTCGATATCAACTCATTATCGATGTAGGCGAGCTGGAGGCTCGAATAACCCTGAGGATTTGTGCAAATTAAACAATATACAGTGGGTGAAAAAAGTATTTGCACACCTCGTTGTTTTTCTAATTATCCTTCAAAAAAATAAAAAGCTTCGGCTGATTTTGTATTCGATAGGTTATCCTAAACACATAAATCGTTTGTTTCCAAAGATCTTCAGAGATAACAAAACGGAAAGCTTAATGAACAACATTTCGAGCAATCTCGAGCGAGCTGTGCAAATACTTTTTTTCGTAATCCATTCTATACGAATCAGTAAACTTGATTTAATTCTTCAACTAATATACATTTATCAATCTTTGAAAAACAATCGGTGTTTCTTAACAAGTCGTCATTAACGTTAAAAGCATTTTTTTAAATTAAATATTCATTGGTCCCACTGTACCTCCTGTGAAAGAAAAATAAACAATGATTAGGGGAGTAATGATTTTATTGTTCACGTTCTTGTATGGCAGTAAAAGCTCAATTAAATAGCACATCTGGTATTCGAGTAGCATACAACTAAAAACAACCAACTACACTGGTTACACGCGTTCTCCACCCAATTAAGCTGCTCGGGTAGAACGATGCAAGTGGAATTATCAAAATTCTTTGAATGTCTCGATCGCCTTGTGTACAAACGTAGAAAGTATGTGGAAGCTCAGAAACTCGAAGAATAAAAAGAAGAAAGCAAGGCCGAGGTGAAAGCTTTGCAAAGGGTGGATATCCCTTAGAACGTGGGAATTCTCGAGTTCATCGATTGCTCTCTAGTTCATTGCAATACATACATATATATATATGTACCATGTAGATACATCGAAGAAAGTAATGTCGACTACACATACAAAGAGAAGTCGGAGAAAAGAGAGAGAGACATGGAGAGAGGTGGAGAGTAAATGGTGGGAGGGGACTTCATCCTTCCCTTCCATCCCCAACGGAATGGCCTTTTTCGGTCAGAGCTTCTTCCAATTCGTCTTTCATTTGGATTCCCCATACAGTCCTTTCATCACCAAAGGCTCTCCTAACGTCTTGATCCCCCATGGCTATCTTTGACGGAACTTCAGCATCTCAGTGCGCGTTCAAATCTGCTGGTTCCACCACTCGTACGTCATTTCCTTCTGGTTCGGATATTACGACCGAGAATCTGGCAATTTGCCACTTGCAAAAATAGACAAGTGAAATCGAAAATCGTGCAAAGTCCATTTTACGTTGTGTTGAAGTGGAAACGAACGTGCAGTAAGTTTATAATTTTCTTTGCTGCGAAACTGATGATATGTTGGCTATTGTCATTTATGCCTGTTTTGGGGCTCATTCTACTTGTTTTTTACATGGCCATTGTTTTTTCGAAGACGGTTAAGTCTTGTTGATAAGAGTTTTAAACTTATGCTCATTTTATATCTATTTTAATGGCGTCAGAATTTACGTAATGTGCAGTATAGAGACAAGAGAATAATATCAGGACACAGAGTCCAGGGTCTTCGAAATAACTTCGCCCGATATATACGAAGAGATTTCAACGAGGAGGGATACAAGGAACGGGAGGGAGGAAGATTAGTTCTCACGCGATATCCATGCGCTTTCGATGTCACTGCCACCTGCAAAGACGTGTGAGATCCAACTGATTGTGAGATGTATTTCCGTTGGCCATACCGGTGAAAATTAGGCACGCAGGTAGCACAGTGACTCCATGGATTTATGGATGCGCGCATGGGTCACGAGGGAATTGATGATCTCTTGATTTATGATCAACACTCTCCCGAAAATGGATATTCGTAGGTAGAAAAAAAAAGTATAATTGATGAGCCGCGTGTAGAAAACGAGATAAAATCGTTTCATCGAATTTGATATATAATCTGTTAGTTCAGCGTTTATATCCTATTAGTTGAGCTTTATCTTTTTTTAAATGGATAAAATATATAAATTGATATTACATAAAAAAATAATAATCATCGTCAATTAATAAATAAAAAAATCAAAACAAGTATTTTACCAATTGGTAAAATATGTGTATTTATTATTTTATTTATTCATGCGTGTTCATTATGATTTATAAGTTCATCATGAATTATTACTTCAACGTGTCCATTCATTATAATTAATGAACACGTTGCAAAATTAGGTCACTCGCAATCGTCCATTTCTTCGTCCTTGCGAAATTGGCCGAGATACAAGATTCTCTGTGATTGTGGTATCAAACCGTTGAAAATTGCGAAGCTAAAAGTAATTTATCGCAAGAGACCTGGAGGGGAAAGTTTCAGTTCGAGGTGTAAAAGATCTCGTATCGTCCTTGAGTACGACGGTAAGTTCAGGTAATGACTGGCAACTCGATTTATGCGTTGTTACGGGGCAGCAACGATATCAGCAGTGGAAATCTGGACCTTCTGACCTCGTCGTTGAGACGCCACTATACTTTTGCTTATATTTCGTTAATCCTAGAACGTGAAAAATTTCGGGCTCCGATAGGTCAAGTAGAAAAGGTAAGTATATGGTCAAACGTGCTTTTCGGTTAGTTGGGAAGACGTATAGTGGAACATGTCCATGTATGGTCAGACCGGATACCATATTCGATGTGTGAAGTAGAACAGGCAACGGTACCATCAGGTCCGGCTTGTGACCAATGGACATAGTGGAAAAGGCAGCAGCATGGTCGGACACAATATTGCGGAGCACATTGTGTCGAGTGGAAAGTGTTGTGTGTGGTCAGACGCGAATGTGGGGTAGGGCTACCGATTGGACTTTTCCTCTTGACAAAATCATTTTCTCACGTGATGGAACTATTTCAACGTGACTGACACATTTCCGTTTCGAAAACCGTAATTTTTTATCACTATTTACATATAAATACGAAAATAAAATTGAACATATGAAATACAAAAAAATAAAATATTATCGAGATAAAGTAATTATAAATAGTAAACGAGTACTTATTGTCAAATATAATCATCATTCATTATACAATGATGTTGTACCGTGGAAGTAAGATGCCCCATAATTTTTCAATCAACATCCAAACTGAAAAACTATTAATTTTGAGATACCACTTCATGATTGTCTCGCGAACATGGATAATAAGAAAATCTTTGATTCGTTTCTGTTAATAATCTTTATTAATCAAACGCTAAAACTTGTGTATCGTACGGAAGAGTAAAATCTTGATTCGAAGGTAGTATTTTCCACCTAATGTTTATTATACCGCTCGAAACCTACAAGAGAATCATTATCGGGTTTGGAAGTCCTCCAAAGTCTCAACCGTTTGTTCCTTCTGCGATTACGTCATTTCTTGAATTATAAGGATGGAAAACAAACGTTTTGGAGATCAAGATGTGTTTCATAATATCTCATTTAAATACGAATACTCTCTCGGAGAATATGGTAAATTCTAGCTGAAAGAAATATCGCGAGGGTTTTCTAAGTTGATGCGTCAAGATTGGTTACAAATAAAATAGATACGAAAAGAGTATGGTAGTCAGAGACGTACGCATATGAGTGGAAAGGACAAGGGTTAAAAATTCCGTTCCACAAACCATACTTGTACATATTTGTAGCCATATATATAAGTATGAATAAAGATAGCTACAAATTTATAGGAGCGTGAGCTTGCATCAACACCAACGTTTGGATTCCGTTAGAGTCTATGTTTTTTTCTTTTCGTCTCTCATTTTTCTATCTCTTGCTCTTCATTTTCCCTCGACTGTCGTTGGTTTCTGTACTGGTCCATCGAGGGTGATCCAGGGCTCTGAGCGTGTAAGGGATGACGCCCAGATCCGCAACACCGCAACACCTATCTCTCGACGCACCGTCAAGCAATCACGCTAGCATTTTTTTCCGTTTTGCTTGTTCGTTCCGTTCTTTTTTTTGCTATTGTACACTCTCTCCCTCTCCTCTGTTTCTGTCTTCCTCCTGACGTTCCTCTCGTTCTTCCTCGACTCCCTTGTGCAGTTTCGTTTTTAATTTTTCCAGTGTACGTGAACGCGGGGAGTTTGAGACTCGAGAATTCGCGTGTATATTCCCAGAGCAACAGCAATATTTATGCCTCACAGTGGAAAATGCAACTGCAATTTACGTAGCCGTTGCACACAGTGACACGTGCACGTTTGCCGGATTGCAGGATATACTTGAGGATGTACATATATCCGTACGATAAGGCGAAGGTCTTGTTATTCCCACTTTTTCAGACCCAAGTTACGCCCGTCTGACACTTAAGGTCTGATATTTTGCATAAAAATGTGAAGGCTCGTACACGTGACCACATTAAATGGTGAGCCGTAAAGTAGCAGGAATAAAGGCAGATCAAGAGTAAAGGAGAAAAAGAAAGAGAAAAAGAGAAAGAGACAAAGAGAGAATGTGAGACGATTCAGTTTTGTTATCCGTATTACAAACCAACTGTGGTCCCCCTTCCTCTCTCGTCACGTCGACACACGGTACTTTCGGAGTTTCCGTGTGCCACGAAAACGAGTCAGCTCTTCAACCACCGGTATCCACTTCCTTTTTCCCTTTCCACCTATCCGAGACTGGTGCGCTCGCCGCAAAATCTCCGCACTCTGCCACGTCGGCAATCGTGGAGGAGAGGCAACGTGTCGCGAAATGAACCCTACTTGCGACACGCCAATGTCATACCAGTTCCGGTAGTTGCATTGGATTATGAACTATACAGAGAGAAACATACGTGACGTTGTAGGCGTTCGACTTCCAGGACAGTCCTCGTAATACGCAATGGTTTTGACATTCACCATTGCCCAAGTCTCAACGTCTCTGAAATCACTCCTAAATAAACACGGCCGTATCAGTGCGAAGTCTTTTTCCAGCTATTGTCCCCAAAACCAAGAATTCGTTTAAAAATCCAGACCTATATCCGTAGACTTAACAGGTTCGTAATATTTTTTGCTCACCATAATGCATACGAGCGTTTCCACGTTTGCCCGCGTTTGCGCTTCCAGATGTGCATGTATATTACATAAATGTATTTAGTAGGCTAGAGCACTGATAGCAAGACCTGGAAATCTCTAGCCGTCAGAAATCACGACGTTGTAATTTTGCGGGATGCATACCCTTGCATCGGGGTGAGTATAACGGGTTTAGATAGTGAACACTGCCTGGAATAGAAGTTGGAGGATGAGCGACACGCGTGGCATAATACGAGATGTCGGAACACGAACCTCGACCGCTTTAAACCCCTTGAAGGGGAAAATGCGTGTATCTAGAGAGATGGAAAGAGGGAAAGAGGACCAGAGGGTGAGAAAGAGAGAGAGAGGGTATGAGAGATCGAGAGTGAGTAGGAGAGCAAAAGCTGAAGCTATCATTCTTCTCTCTCCCTCTCCCTCTCTTTCTTTCTCTCTTTCTCATGCGCGCTCTATCCCTCTCAGCAAAATTCGGTCTCGATTCCATGATATTACACAAACCTCCGACTCGTCTGTCCCGGCCTATTCGTCCCTATCCTTCAACCAGCAGCCCTCATTCCCCCAACCACCCTTCGCCTGTTTATAAAATACATTTATGCATTGGTATAGTTATACGTATACGTATCATTCGCTTCGTGCGCGGTTTTCGTCGGTATGCATTACGAATCCCCCGAGCACAACTCTCCTTGACTTCCGCCCACACGTAACTCCGCGTTTGCTGACGTATAATAGTTTATATTCCGTATGTACGTTTCTTGGATCCGGAATGCCGGTGCTCCATCTTTCTCTCTCTCTCTCTCTCTCTCTCTCTGCCTTTCTCTTTATCTAACTCTCTCACTGTATCGAGGATATACAAAAGCATATTCGAACGAGGGCAGTATAAGTTTTCATATATATATCCCACGTGGCTTTCTCAGGCCCCACTCTTGCTCTACGGTCCAACCTCTCCATCGGAAATGTTAATCCATCGTATCTTATATAATCGCAAAGTGTAAAACGTTGCTGCATGTATCGTGCTTCGACCCCGCTAATCGCCATTGGAAATTTCAGCGTCTCGACGTCTCTTGTAACCAACGCAACAGTTCCGGTTTAACGCTCTGTTGATCGTAGTTTTTCAGTCGGTGTCGTTCACTGCTACGAGTATCTTTTATTCATGATGTATCTAATTTGTATTATTAAAATTTCTATTTGTTACACAACATCTTTATTCTAGACGAAAACGGGTTCCGAACAAGTGTTCAATCGTTTTATTTATTCGTCCCGAAAATGAAGTATTTTGAGAAACTCCGATTTTTAGACCGGCATCGTAGCCTTCAACCTTTAATTTACCTTAGCTGTTGATCGTTTAAATAAGAAAGATACAAGAATAAATGGCTAGAAGTTCTTTTTCAAAATTGCTGAAAGTGGCTTTTTTGTTTCACGTGTATGTTTATGAAAATGAAAATATATAAAAAAGCCAAGTGCCAAAATGTCCTCTCTTGGGTGGGAAACCAGTCTCTCTTCGTCTTCATTTTTCACCGTTCCTGCCGTTTCTTCGCCGCTAAATTGTAAGTTTTTTCATTACCTTAAGTGTCTTCCTTCCTTGAGCCTGGATACGAGAGTCTCGGCGTCTCTTTTATTACCACACGAGAGTCGACGCTCTCTTCTCCGCCCTCTCGCTGTTGTTCTCAATTTCGTCCGGGTGCACGACGAAGGTGACAAAAAAAATCATACGAAAAAAGCATCCTTCGGTGAGTACATAATAGAATGAAAAAAAAGGAAAGAAGCAAAAGAGAAGTAGCGCGCAATAAAGTGCGCCGGTGAATATAACCGGAGCTAAGGAAGTGCGAGAAACTGCGCTCGTCGCGAGAGTTGAAATTTCGTACCTTGAGTGTTTGTCACTCTCGTGGACTTTTTAAATTTTGGAATTTACTACTACGAGCAATGTCTTCCGTAACGAGAGGTGAACCGAACGTTTATGCGTTCAAACTCTTGCAATTTTTAAATGTTTTTTCCTCTCTCCTCGTTCTTTTTCTTTTTTTCATTCGTGTATTATCATTGGATGGAGCTATGGTCGCGAGCTAGAAATTCAAGATGGACACTCCTCTTGTTCACCCAACGCCACTCTTTTTTCGCAGTTCTTGCGTTTCACGATCTCGCGAATACGTCTTAATTTTTCTAATTACTTATAATCAGAGCCGAGGGATTCGTTACCTACTCTTGTACGTTAATTGTCTTCCTCTCTTTCTCTCTTTCCCTCTTTTTGTGTTTTGCGTTGCATTTTTGGGTTTTTTTTTGTGTTTTTGGATTATATCGCATTTTTTATTGATATATCGTGTTTTCGTTATCTTGCGTTTTTAAAATTTTTTATTCATATTTCGTTTTTTTTTGTTTGGGTTTGTTTGGGTTTTTTTTTATGGTTCTGGTTTTTTTTGTTAGATTATCTCTTAGTTATTATTTTGTTGAGATTTTTATATTTTATTTTGTCATAGATTTTGTCTTTCCGTAATAACCCGAAAGTTTGTTTAACTGGGGCATATTTATTACGCCCCAGTAAAAATGATATGCCCATTCATCATCATCATCATCATCTCTCTCTCTCTCTCTCTCTCTCTCTTTGGGATATCGTGATCAAACTACTATACATTATTGTTAAAATTTATTTAAGTATGGAGACAGAAAATGTATCATGGTTAATTTTGTATTTGCCTCAAGGTTTACTTTTTTATATTATATTTCTTATTATTATTTTTTCAAATATTCTTTTCATTATTTTATTATTTTATTTATTCAATAAATTTATCTACCTAACTACACTAGACGCAAAAATTAAGGGATAGAAAAAAAATAGCAAATTTTTTGCCATTTTTCAAAAGGCTGTATCTCTGTGAAAAATGGGCGGAAAACGTTT